>WOXC01000115.1:0-48710 GCA_011680675.1 Gymnobelideus leadbeateri
TTGATGGTGACTTCTGAGCACTAGTATCAGAAGTGTGACCCTCCTCATAGTTTCAGGGCAGAAAGAGTGCTTGTGGTCACTCACAGACCAGAGCACAGGCCAGGACAATAGTAAACACCTCTCCTTAGATCATAGCACCTTGGGAGAACTGAAAACTTACAGGTCCCTAGAAGTATCTCTGAAAACAGCTGCACAAAACCTCTGAAGCTTGGGACAGTGTGCCCTCCACCCTAGAAGCAGAGCCTTACTTTAACAAACAGTTAAAAGTCAGGTAATAGGCTGGGAAAATGAGCAAAAATCAGTACAAACTCTAACAATTGAAAGTTACTCAGGTGACAAGGAAGATCAAAATACACACTCAGAAGACAACAAAGTTAAAGTTCCTACATTTGAAGTCTCCAAGGAAAATATGAATTGGTCTCAGGCCATGGAAAAACTCAAAAAGGATTTTAAAAATAAAGTAAGAGAGGGGCGGCTAGGTGGCGCAGTGAATAGAGCGCCGGCCCTGGAATCAGAAGGACCTGAGTTCGGAGCCGGCCTCCAACACTTAATCCGCACAAACAAAAACCTAGCCGTGTAACCTTGGGCAAGTTACTTAACCCCAATTGCCCTAAAGGGGCGGCTAGGTGGCGCAGTGAGTAAGAGCGCCGGCCTCGGAGTTTGGATGACCCGAGATCAGATCCTGCCTCAGAAAATGAGCACCCACGCATAAATCAAATGACTAGCCGTGTAACCTTGAGCAAGTTACTTAACCCCAATTGCTTTAAAAAAAAAAAAAATAAAAAAATAAAGTAAGAGAGGTAGAGGAAAAATTGGGAAGAAAAATGACAGTGAAACAAGAAAATCATGAAAAATGAGTCAATGGTTTGGTAAAGGAGACACCAACAATATTGAAGAAAATAACACCTTAGAAAACAGAGAAGAGGGGCGGCTAGGTGGCGCAGTGAATAGAGCGCTGGCCCTGGAATCAGAAGGACCTGAGTTCGGAGCCGGCCTCCAACACTTAATCCGCACAAACAAAAACCTAGCCGTGTAACCTTGGGCAAGTTACTTAACCCCAATTGCCCTAAAGGGGCGGCTAGGTGGCGCAGTGAGTAAGAGTGCTGGCCTCGGAGTTTGGATGACCCGAGATCAGATCTGGCCTCAGAAAATGAGCACCCACGCATAAATAATGACTAGCCATGTAACCTTGAGCAAGTTACTTAACCCCAATTGCTTTAAAAAAAAAAAAAGAAAAGAAAACAGAGAAGAATGCCTTAAAAAAGTAGAATTGGCCAAATGCAAAAGGAGGTCCAAAAGCTCACCGAAGAAAATAATTCCTTAAAAATTAGAATGGACCAAATAGAAGCTAATGACTTTATGAGAAATCAAGAAACAATAAAGGAAAACCAAAAGAATGAAAAAATGGGAGACAATGTGAAATATTTCACTGGAAAAACAACTGACCTGGAAAATAGATCCAGGAGAGAAGATTTAAAAATTAAATTATTAAAAAAGCCAAGATAAAACAAAAATAACCTAGACATCATCTTTCAAGAAATTATCAAGGAAAACTGCCCTGATATTCTAGAACAAGAGGGTAAAATAAAAATTGAAAGAATCCACCTATCACCAGCTGAAAGGGATCTCAAAATGAAAACTGCTAGGAATATTCTATCTCCTAGCAGGTGACTGGAGTTTTTCTGTTTTTACTGTGCCTTCTTTTTGATAGATCTGGACAGTTTTCATTTATGTTTTCTTGAAGACATAAATTTGAGCATTTAAAAAATTATTTTCAGGTAGTCCAATGATTCTTAGATTTTCTCCTTTCTCTGTTTTCCAAATCAGTTTTTATGATATTTTATTTTCTTTATATTTTCTCTTTTTTTTCAATCTTTTGATATTTCTTGTTGTTGCATAGAGTATCTATTTTCCTTTATTCTCATTTTAATTTATAAGGAGTTTAGGTATTCTGTTTTCCATTCTTCCTTTGCCCTACCCCAGTTATTGTTTCATATCTCTTGTTCTACTTCTTCCAGGTATTCTTATAGACCTTATGGTCAGATCTGAGGCTCTACTTCTCTTCTGGCTTTGCCCTTTGGGCATCTCTCAGTGCAAGGTACTTACTGTGTTTGATGTTCCCTTCAGTTTACTTATATCTCTATCATCAGCTCAGGTTGGGGGCTTATGCTTGGGTCAAACTCCATTTCCATGGAAGGCTTGGGCTGGTCCTATTTGGTCCTGAGTATAGTGGGTAAGACTAGGCTGTACCTTGTGCATTAATTGTTTGGCCTTGTCTCTTGCTATGATTTAAGCTCAGGACATTGGCTGCTTCTGGGGAGCTGGTCAGTTTAGGAGTAGGTCATCATCTCTGAAACATATGTCAAAGAAGTGACTTTTCTTCTGTTTTAGGTTAGATCAAGTCTCCCTTCAGATCTGATGTTCTCCCTCTCTTCTTTGTTCTGACACTTCAAAAAGTTTTATAGATATAGTTCTCTACAAAACAAAAGAGCAGCACAGCACTAGAAAGGCTAGTAGGTTTTTTTCCCTTGGAAAAGGAGTTAGAGCTCTTCCACTTTAGCCTAGTCTTTGGGAGGCCCTTCCTTGGATTCCACAAACAAAATCTTTTAGTCTTTACAGGGTTCTAAGTTCTCTTGCAGTCAAAGGGCAATATTCTAGATTTGGAGTTAGAAGGGAACCTCAAAGTTATATAATCCATCCATCCATCCCCCACCTCACTCTACCCATTTCATAAGAATGGAAACTAAGACCCAGAGAGGTTGAGTGACTGTCCAAGACCACCCAAGTTAGTCATCAAGCATTTATTAAGCACTTGGTATGTGCCATTATCACCAATGAGCATTTATGAAGTCCTTACTGTGTGCATGGCTCTATGCTAAGGAGTGGCGATTAATGACCAAGCTAGTTGGTCCTGTAGACTGCAGAGTACTAAATCCATGCCTGTGGACAACTTTTCTACACTAATAAGGTTTAGATTAGAGCCAACTTCTGGTCACCAAGGGCAGTTAGGGTGGCAGAGTGGATAGAACACTAGCCCTAGAGTCAGGAGGACCTGAGTTCACATTCATCCTCAGACACTAGCTGCGTGTGACCTTTGTCTCAGTTTCCTCAACTGTAAAATTGGTATCATAATAACACCTTCCTCCAAGGATTGTTGTGGGGATTAAATGAGATAATAATTGTCACATAGTAGGTGCAATATAAATGCTTATTCCCTCTCCCTTTCTCATTGATTTCTTCAATTCAATTCAATTAGACACTCATTTATCAAGTGATATCTATGTAGTGGTGAGTTGCAACCAGCTTGGAACTGCTTGGAGAATCAATAGTTAAATTTATAAACCAGTGCTTGATGTCTTGTTTTGTTGATTTTGTAGACTTAAGAAAGTGATGGAGAAAATTATAAATGATGCAAATCAGTCTTGAAAGTATGTTGCATACATATTTTCCTTACTTAAGAGTCAGTGATTAAACATTTGCCAGCACATTTCTGCCACTGTGTGGCAGGCACTGAGCTAGGTGTTGGGGTACAGAGACAAAAATGAAATAATCTCTGTTCTCAGGGAGCTTATATTCTAAAGTAAGGAAAACAACATACACATATTTATATGCACACATTATATATGTATATATATGTACATATATATACATATATATGTTTGGATATAGATAAATAAATGCAAAATAAAAGTAATTGAGGAGGAGGAGGGCAGGTAGGTAGCAGAATGGATAGAGTGCTGGGCCTAGAGTCAGAAAGACTCATCTTCCTGAGTTCAAATCTGGCCTTAGACACTTACCATGGGCACATCATTTAACCCTGTTTGCCTCAGTTTCTTCATCTGTAAGATGAACTGGAGAAGGAAATGGTAAAACACTCTAGTATCTCTGCCAAGAAAGTCTCAAAGGGGATCATGAAGAGTCATACATGACTGAAACGACTGAACAACAATAATTAAGGAAGAGAGTCTAAAAAACAGGGGAATTCAGTAAAGGCCTTCTGTATGAGGTGGCATGAGAATTGTCCTCCTATCTCTAAACCACCTGTTTTGATACATAATCATCTCCTGTCCTATACTGTAACATAACTGCTTCAGGGAACTGTACCTTCTTTTTCAAGGAGGATCCATATGTAGTGGCAGACTGGCTAATGAGAGGCCAGTTCTCAGAGCAAGCACAATATACTCAGCCTGCTGCTAAACCACTTGAAGAGACTTAGGGAACTTGCTCATGGAAGTGTGAGATGACATGTCACAAAGAACACTGCAGAGAATGCACTGTTATGATTTTTTCTAATCTTCTGGAAGAATGATGAAGAATTGGACTTTTGGTTGGCTGCTCACCCAGAACAGGAAGGAATACAAAGACTGCTTTGGGAGCAGTTTGGCCTTTTTTTCCTTCTTTGCTGCCCAGTGAAAGGGATGTGCAGGGAAAAGACTTCAGGCCTTCCTGCATCTCATCTGAAGTCAGCATGAAGCCCTAAGCTTGTGGCTCTGGTGTTAAGAGAAACATCACTAATGCCACTGGTCTGCTTTCTCCCACTTGGGTTAACATGAAGCCATGAGAACATGGCTGTGTTTTTATTTCTGTTTCTATCATGTCTCCTTAAGTGAAGGAGTTTTGAAGATGGAATGGCTTTGTGGGAAGATGGTGTCATTTTAGCATGTAGAGGAGCCCAGATCCCCCACAAACACCCTAGTAAAATCCTAAAAATGCACCAAAATGAACAATAACAAGGAAAACTAAAGAGGATAAGGAACAAATTCTTCCATCCCCTCCAGGACTGCACAAAAAGACCATAAGAATTCTGTGGAACTGAAGAGCAGAGACAAGCCAGGTTAGGCAGAAGGCACAATGTCAATCAGCTCAGGTTTACATAAGGCAACTCTGGAGCCCCAAGAACCAACAGGATACAGGCGCTGATGGGGCAGCCCACAAATGACCTGGTAGTTCTTGTCCAGTCTGGAAGCCTGTGCCTAGCCCAACATCTAGACAGCCAAGTGTCCTGGGCTTAAATCATAGCAAGAGACAAGGCCAAACAATTAATGCACAAGGTACAGCCTAGTCTTACCCACTATACTCAGGACCAAATAGGACCAGCCCAAGCCTTCCATGGAAATGGAGTTTGATCCAAGCATAAGCCCCCAACCCGAGCTGATGATAGAGATATAAGTAAACTGAAGAGAACATCAAACACAGTAAGTACCTTGCACTGAGAGATGCCCAAAGGGCAAACCCAGAAGAGACGTAGAGCCTCAGATCTGACCATAAGGTTTATAAGAATACCTGGAAGAAGTAGAACAAGAGATATGAAACAATAACTGGGGTAGGGCAAAGGAAGAATGGAAAACAGAATACCTAAACTCCTTATAAATTAAAATGAGAATAAAGGAAAATAGATACTCTATGCAACAACAAGAAATATCAAAAGACTGAAAAAAAAACAAAGAAAATATAAAGAAAATAAAATGTCATAAAAACTGATTTGGAAAACAGAGAAAGGAGAAAATCTAAGAATCATTGGACTACCTGAAAATAATTTTTTAAATGCTCAAATTTATGTCTTCAAGAAAACATAAATGAAAACTGTCCAGATCTATCAAAAAGAAGGCACAGTAAAAACAGAAAAACTCCAGTCACCTGCTAGGAGATAGAATGGACTATGTTGTAGGTCTGTAAGCTTCCACAGGACAGGAGAACAACCAGAGGTCTGAAAGCTGTGGTCTGTGTCAGCATTTTCCTCCAGCTGAGCCTAATCTGTCAGCACATCTTCAAGGAGTAAATGGGACTCAGCCTGACAGGAGATTTATCTCAGACCCAAGATGCTGGGCCCTATAAGCAACAGACTGACTGCAAACTGGTCAGGCAGCATTAGGAAGTCAATATGGTGTGATGAATGCTTTGTAGACCCTACTTTGAGTTTGAACCCATTCTCCCTAGAGACCAAGGTGGTATAGGGAACAGCGTGTCTCTGCAGGATAGAGAGAATGATTTGTAGTTTTCTTATTATTGTATCTTCTGAGTAAATATAGAATGAGATAATATTTATGCAAGCTCTTAATACAGGGCCTGGAACACAATAGGCACTTACTTAACAAATGCTTGTTCCCTCCCACTCACCCCTGTAAACTTTAATTGATGTTAATTGGTTAAAGGACACTAAGGGCACCAATCACTGTAGAGTATTGATGATAGAAGGTATATGCCTACTTTTTCTGGCAACTGATTTTGGGGAGAATATCCTGGAATAGAGACTTGAATCAATAGCATTAAAGAAGAAACCTAAAAGCTCCTAAATCCCCAAAGGTAAGATGTGGCTAACCTCCAGGGTGACCTAGATTATCAGTGGACTGGGAATGGGATAAGGAGTCCCAGTGCTTATAGCTATTGCATTGGTCATAGTTTTCTTCTATCCCCTGGAGTTCCTATCAGTGATGTCCACTGTAGGGGCTTAGGAAACACCTATTAAACTGAAATAAAGAGGTGAAACTATAAAGTTCCCTTCACACTATGTGAACCTTGGATAGAAGTGAGGGAAAGGTGGGGAAGAAGAAAGTAGGGAAGTAGGAAGGGACAGAAAAAAGGTGAGGAAGATAGTCTGGCTGGTCTGGAACACTTTCAGAAGGTAAGAGCACTAAATTGTGCCTCCCAGTTAAAAGAGAACATATAAGTAAGGGATGTTTTAAATACTTAGAATCTTGGAAGATACTAATTTTGATTGAAAAAGACTAAAGGTATCCATATTAATTATAATTCAATGAACTCCGGCTTGTATTTTTTTTTTCCTTTTTCCTAGTCCTAGCTTGGTGTTACTTCACTTCTTGTAATGATAACGGTAAACTGAAGATCTTCTCTGCCCCTTAATAAGCCTAGGAGAATTTGAAGACCTACCCTGCTTTGAAAATAAACTCCGCCCCCTAAAAGGCTGAATGTAGTCACATGGAACCTGTGGTAGGAGGAGTTTGCTAAACGATGGAGCAAAGCCCACAGGAAGCTGGGAGGCAGAGCCAGAGAGATGGTGGGAGAGAGAGAGTGCTCAGGCAAGGAGTTGGTCAGGTTTGTGAGTAAATATTGATCTATATTGGTTTGTGGGAAGGCTAAAAGATACTGTGGCTCTCTGTATTGTTATGACTTTTATACTTCTTTGCTACTATGATGGAATAGGCTTACAGGTTTTGGGATTCAGCTTTCTGATTTCTGAATCAATGTTTCACTTCTGTCTTCTATATGGAGAGTCTGCTATATATTGTTATAGAGCACCATGCAGGAATATTTATAGTCATGGTCTGTGCTGTAAATATTGCACTGGCACTATACCTCTGCCTCAGTTTCCTCAACAAATATTAGGGAATTGGCCCACACAACCCCTAAGTTTCTTTCCCCTTTTAAGTTTATGATCCTATGATTTTTTTTAACATTTCATATAAATTTTTAATAGTATTTATATATATTTGAAACATTTAATGTTGAGACCTCGACTTTCAGATCCATTTCCTTCTTCCCTTGTCACCCATTCCCTCTGGGGAGATAAGTAATTCAGTATATGTTGTACATGTCTAGCTATGCAAAACATTATCATAGTAGATACATTGTACAAGGCTGCTTATAATTCCCTCCCACTCATCCCACCCCCCACCTGGTCCATTCCCTACATGATCCTGTCCCTCTTCTATAGTGGGTACTTCCAACCACCCCTCCCCCCAAGGATGCCCTCCCATCCATCTTCCCTCCTCTCATCCCCCTTCCCCCTATTCTGCTGCAGGTTGATATATCCCATTTAGCATGTATGTCATTCTCTCCCTGAACCAAATTCAATGAGAATGTGGTTTTGCCTTTTTGCCTTCCTATTCTTCCTCCCCTTACAACCACTTTCCCTTGTTTCTTCTACATAAGATAGTTTATCCTATACCCTACCCTGTCTCTCCCCATCTCCTCTTGCCACCTTCCTCTCTCACCTCATAATTTCTTCCCTTGAGTATTCTCCCTTCCCAACAAATTCAACCTATGCCCTCTATCCACATATAACTGTAACCATCTACACACACATTCACATATGTATTCATATGACCACACACCCTTCTTCCATTATTTTCATAGTGAGAGAGATATCATCACTCACAGTTATTGTTTTTCCATATAGGAATGTAAATAGTTCAACTTTGATAAATTCCTTTTGATTTCTTTTCACTGATTACCTTCTCAGGCATCTCTTGCTTCTTGTGTCTGGATGTCAAATTTTCTCTTCAATTCTGGTTTTTTCCTCAGGAATGCTTGAAAGTCCTCTATTCCACTGAATGACCATATTTTCCCCTGAAACAAAATACTCAGTTTTGCTGGGTAGGTGACCCTTGGGTTCAGTCCCAGCTCTTTGGCCCTCTGGAATATCATATTCCATGCCCTTCTATCCCTCAGTGTAGAAGCTGCCAGGTCCTGGGGCTATTCTGATTGTGTTTCCACAATATTGAAATTGTTTCTTCCTGGCTGCTTGTAGTATTTTCTCCCTGATCTGGGGATTCTGGAACCTGGCTATAATATTCCTGGGAGTTTTCTTTTTGGGATCTTTTTCAGGAGGTGATCGGTGGATTCTTTCAACTCTATTTTGCCCTCTGGATCTAAAACATCAGGGCAGTTTTCCTTGAGAATTTCTTGAAGGTGATTTCTAGGTTCTTTCTTTGATCATGGCTTTCAGGTAGTCCAATAATTTTTAAATTGTCTCTCCTGGATCTATTTTCCAGGTCAGTGGTTTTTCCCATGAGATATTTCACATTGCCTTCTAATCTTTCATTTGTTTGGATCTGTTTAACAGCATCTTGATTTCTCATAAAGTCATTAGCTTCCATTTGCTCCAGTCTAACTCTGAAGGAATGAATCTCGTCAGTGAACTTTTGAGATTCTTTTTTCATCTGGCAAATTCGACTTTTTAAGGCATTCTTCTCCTCATTGCCCTTTTGGGCTTCCTTTGCCATTTGAGTTAGTCTATTTTTTAAAGGTGTTGTTTTCCTCAGTCAGGCTGTTGACCCTCATTTCATACTTTTCCTGCATCCTTCTCATTTCTCTTTCAAATTTTTCCTCCACTTCTCTTATTTGATTTTTAAAGTCCTTCTTAAGGTCCTCTATGGCCTGCAACCTGCTCACGTTTTCCCCTGGGGCTTTTGGAGCAGGACTTCTGACCTCACAGTCCTTTTCCCGCTCTATGCCCCCAAAATAGGAGTCTAGGGTTGCATTTTTCTGTTTCCTTTGCCTTGGCATGTTGCCACTTGATTACCTGACTTCTGGGCTTGTTGCCACACTATGGCTTTAAGGCCAGATAGAGGAATTTTCGTCCCGAACGTGTGGGGGGCAACTTCCGTTTCTGGCAAGCTGTAAACCCACCCATGACTTCCACCCTAGATCACAATCCAGATCCAGGGAGGTTAAAGCAAGAGCGATTATCCCCCAAGACTGATCGCTGGATCTCCCTACAATTGATTGCAGGCCAGGAGCTGGAGCTGCGTCTGAAAACTACAAAATGGAGTGTCTCCTCAGGGGCTTCTAGCCCCCAGGGGAGGAAGCTGACGCATTCCCCAAATACAGGTCCCAAAGTCCATAGGACACTAACCTCTTACTTTGTCCTAGGCATGTCTATGTTGATAATTCTGGAGTCGCCACAGCTCCTGGTGTTCTGGGGTTCCTCCAGCCGGCTGTTGGCCCTGGTGCCCTGGGGCTATAACCTCGGCTCATGGGGACCTCAGCTCCGGCTCGGCTTCCTGAGCTCTGCGCACTGCCAGGTCCCAGACCTCTGTGCTGGTCCTTCCTGCAGGGCTGCTGGGCTGTCCTCAGTGGGAGGTTAGCTTCTCTGTGTCGTTCTGTGGGTGCTGGGGCTCCAGAAGTTGTTCAGAGTCCCCTTTTACATAGTTTGGGGGGAATCTGGGGGCAGAGTGGCTTGGATGAGCTGTTTCTACTCCGCCATCTTGGCTCCGCCCCGCCCCGATCCTATGATTTTTAAAACTGTTTTATATCTGTATTAAAGCTCCCTAACTAGATTATAAATTCATAGAGGCCAAGGATCATGTCTAGTTCAAGCATATAATCATGATTACAGAGGTTCAATAAATACTTGTGGAATGATTGTATTCAGTAAAAGCTCAAGAAGGCATGTTTGTATTGGGCAGTAGACAGGAAGTGATTAGCATGAGGATGGTTAATAGGGAAAGGAAAGGGCACCATGGAATGAGTTGTATAAGTTGTGTCTGACTCTTTGTGACCCCATTTTGGGATTTTCTTAGCAAAGATACTGGAGTTATTTGCCATTTCTTTCTCCAGTTCATTTCACAGATGAGGGAACTGAGGCAAACAGGGTTAAGTGACTTGCTCAGGGTCACATAGCTATTGCGTGTCTGAGGCTAGATTTGAACTCAGGCTTATTGATTCCAGGCTTGGTACTCTATCCACTAAACCACCTAGCTGCCCCCACAGAAGGAAAGGGGAACAGAAAAGATAGAAAGGTAGAAAGGTAACAAAGGCAAATACCTGCTTCATGAGTGAATGAAAAAAAACATTTATAAAATATTCACTATCTGTTAGGTATTGTGCTTAGTGGTAGAGAATTTTGTTTTTAAAGTAGACTTGTGCTTTAATTTACTCTACCAAAGCAGATTGACACCTCTTGGATTTAGTCTTCAAGAATTGCTTGGAGGCATTAGGAGATTAAATCATTACAGACTTTAGGTGTCAGAGAAGGACTTGTCATTTTTATTGAATTAGTTCAGCCTACCCATGAGCAATGAATATCTCTCCAGTTATTTATATCTGTCTTTATTTGTGTGAAGAATATTTTTAAATTGTGTCCATATAGTTCCTATGTGTCTTAGCAAGTAGACTCCAAAGTATTTTATACTGTCTGTAATTATTTTAAATGGAATTTCTCTTTCTATTTCTGCCGCTTTATATTGGTGATATATAGAAATGATAATGGTCTGTGTGGGTTTATTTTATATACTGCAACTTTGCTAAAGCTGTTCATTGTTTTGACTAGTTTTTTAGTTGACTCTTTAGGGTTCCATCATGTTATTTACAAAAAGTGATAGTTTTGTTTCCTCATTGCCTATTCTTATCCTTTCGTTTCTTTTTCTCCTCTGATTGTGGTTGCTAGCATTTCTAGTATATGTTGAATAATAATATTGATAATGGACATCCTTACTTCACCCCTGATCCTATTGGAAAAGCTTCTATTTTATACCCATTACAGATAATGGTATTCATTTTAGAAAATGCTATTTATCATTTTAAGAAAAGCTATATTTATTCCTATACTTTCTAGATTTTTTTGGTCAAAAGATTTTTTTTCATTTATCAGATTATTATATGATTTCTGTTGTAGTTGTTATTGATAGAGACAATTATACTTTTATTTTTCCTACTATTTAACCAGCCCTACCTGAACTCCTGGTATTCATTTCCCCTGGTCATAGTATCTGATCTTTGTGATATATTGTAATCTCCTTGCTAGTATTTTATTTAATTTTTTTGCATCAATATTCATTAGGGAAATTGGTTTATAGTTTTCTTTCTCTGTTTTGACTCTCCCTATCTTAGGCATCATGAAACATATTTGTGTAAAAAAAAAGGAATTTGGTAGAATTCTGTTTTTAATCTATTTTTTAAAACAGTTTACATAGTATTGAAATAAATTATTCTTTCAGTGTTTGGTAGAATTTGACTGTAAATACATCTGGTCTTAGGGGTTCTTTCTTAGAGAGCTTACTTATGGCTTGTTCAATTTCTTTTTCTAAGATAGAATTATTTTGGTACTCTATTTCCTCTTCTGTTAATATGGAAAGTTTATGTTTTTGTCTTCCTCTCCCAGATTGATTATTTTGAGAAGTCTAGGTCATCTTTAGCCTCAATTCTTATCTAGGCTTTAATCACTGAATGGGTGTTGCCTCAGGCAAACTGAGACCTAGGAAAGACTCTAGCTTAAAAAGGCCAGTGTCTCTCATTGCATCTGGGACCATCACCAAAAAGCCTGACCTGTGTCTTGCCACTGGACTCCTGTGACTCTGGAGGAGACAGTGAAGCTGATGACTTTGCACAGGTCTCCCTCACTTCACTTACAAGTCAAGACATCGCCCTCCTGAAGATATTCATCCATTTTGGTTAGATTGTCAATTTTATTAGCATATGGTTGGGCAAAATAGTTTCCAATAACTACTTTTGTTTCATTTCATAGATTATGAATTCATCATTTTCATTTTTGATACTGGCAATTTGATTTCCTTTTTCCTATTAAAAAATCAAATTGGGGGGGTGGCTAGGTGGTGCAGTGAGTAAAATGCTGGCCCTGGAGTCAGAAGGAACTGAGTTTGGATCTAGCCTCAGACACTTAACGCACACACAAACAAAAACCTAGCCATGTGACTTTGGGCAAGTTACTTAACCTCAATTGCCCTCCAAAAAGGCAAAAAAAAAAAAAATCAAATTAGCTAATGGATTTGTCTATCTCATTGTTGTTGTTTTTTTAAATCAGATCCTAGTTTTATTTATTAGTTTAATTTCTAAAATTTTAATTTTATTAACCTGTCCTTTGATTGTCAAAATTTCTATTTTGGCATTTAAATGTGGGGTTTTAATTTGTTGATAGGAAGACCATGAGCTAAGTACTCGCTGAAAAAGGTAAGACCTGGAAATCCGTAATTGTCAGGAACACTAGATGAGGGATAAGGTGGAACATGTGGATTATACTGATCTCAAAAGAGCAAAAGTCATTTAGGGATGACAGGAGAAAAATAGGTTAGAAGCAGTAATGAGAAATAAGGAATGGAGCCCCTCCTCCTCCTGACCCTGTGACTTTGGGAAAGAGCAGAGGGTTGTAAGATATATTGGTTTCCTGAGGGAGTTCCTGATTTTGGTTAAAGCAAAGGGCAAAGAAGGAAGGTTGATCAAAAGCTTGATAATGTACTTGTCTAGAGGAATTTACTGACAATAGTTTTTTGGAAGCAAGGTTGGTAATGGATCAGCCAGTGGGACTGAGACTGGTGGGTGGTGCAGTGAATAGAGCACTGGCCCTGGATTCAGGAGGACCTGAGTTCAAATCTGACCTTAGACACTTGACACACTTACTAGCTGTTGATATTAGGCAAGTCACTTAACCCCAATTGCCTTGCCTTCCCCCTCCAAAGGAAAAAAAAAGAAAATGGTGGGTAAGGGTGTTTAGGATAGGAGTAAGGGTTTAGAGATATCAGGGGTGAAGGCTGGATCTACCTCAAACCACCTCTGCAAGAACTGACTATTAAAATTTCAGTGTGAACATTAACATCTTGGAAATCAGCAAATGCTATAAATCAGAGCTTGATCTGTTGTTTTGTTGATCATCTAGGCTTATCTGCATTACCCGCCCCTTTCTTAAACCTAAAAGGGATGTAAAAATGTTAATAATGAAGATTAAGCTTAAAAGTGTGGTGCATTTGCTGAGAGCTGGTTGTTAAGCATTTATCAGGGCACCCCTTTAAAAAGTTCTGCTGGGAAGTATAGTAGAAAGTGTGTGGATAAGGCAAAGTAACTCATTACAGTTTAACAATAATGGATCAAAAGGATTTGCAGAGTTAATCCAACAGAGACTTTGATCTAGCTAGGATTTGCAACCCAAATGTTTGGATACACTTGGCTCCATGGACTTAGACCTTCAGGTGTGCTTCAGTGCCTTGATCTGGGGCATGGGAACTGCTTAGCCCCCAACTATCCTCATCTCTTGGCATATTTTTTGTTTCTGGAGAACTGAGGTATAGAAATTACTTTCCTGACACCTATACACAGCTAGTCTACTATATTCTAGGCTATTTGCTTATGTATCAAGGCATTCTCTAGAATAGGGATTCCTAAGTTAGGATCCATGAACTTGGTGTGCGTGTGTGTGTATCTGTGTGTGTATATATATTATGTGCATACACACACACATACACAAAGAAATACAAAGGAAACCAGTTTTACTGAAATATTGTTAGAAATATATGTCATATTGACTATTACAAATACCCAAATTAACCGCAAAGAACCCATGAAGGAAGATGCTATCTGCATCTAGAAAAGCAACAACAACAACAACAACTGATAAGTAGAATTATATATACAATGGTTTTACACACAGAGAGATACACATACACATTTGTGTATAATGGTACGATCTCTAGTGTATGTGGGGGAAACAAGAAAAAAATGGGAAAATTTACATGATAACTATTATATATTTAAAAGGAATAGCAAGTTGTACATAATAGATTTGCAGGTTCATGTGTAATCATCTTTTTTTCAAGCTATCCTGTGTTATATAAATGCTTGTTTTATTCCATAAATAAAAATAAAATAAAAAAGAAATATTTCTAACTATATATCTATATATCCAACAATATTAACATATATAATGATAACATTTCTAACAATAACAATATGTATCTTTTTTTTAACAAATGCTTTATTAACTTCTGGTTTACACCATTCATTTCCACCAGATTTTGAGTTACAATTTTTTCCCCATTTTTCCCCTACCCACCACACCAGAATAGTAGTCCCACAAGAAATCCCCTCATCCAATCTGCTCTCTCCCATATCTTCTCCCATACCCCCTTTGACTTTACCATTAGGGCAACATGAAACTCTGTGCACCAATGCCTGCACATCTTATCTCCCAATTACATGCAAAATAGTATTAATAATAGTATTTATATATATTTGAAACATTTAATTTTAAAACTTCGAATTTCAGATCCATTCCCTTCCTTCCTTGTCACCCACTCCCTCTGGGAAGATAAGCAATTCAGTATGTGTTGTACATGTATAGCTATGCAAAACATTACCATAGTAGATATATTGTAAAAGACTGACTATATTTCCCACCCACCCATCCCACCCCCAACCTGGTCCATTCCCTACTTTGATCCTGTCCCTCTTTGAAAGTGGGTACTTCCAACTTCCCCTCCCCCCAGAATGCCCTCCCCTCCATTATCCCTCCTCTCATCCCCCTTTCCCCTACTCTCCTGCAGGGTGAGATATCCCATTTAGTATGTATGTGATTCTCTCCTTGAGCCAACTTCAATGAGAATATGCTTTTGCCTTTTTGCCTTCCTGTTCTTCCCCTCCCCTGCAACTACTTCCCCTTGCCTCTTCTACATGGGATAGTTTACCCTACCCTGTCTCTCCCCATCTCCTCTTGCCACTTTCCTCTCTCACCTCTTAACTTCACCCCTTAAGAATCATCCCTTCCCACCAAATTCAACCTGTGTCCTCTATCCATGTATACTTGTAAACATATATACACACATTGACATATGTATTCATATGCCCATATACCCTTCCTCAATTATTTTCATAATGAGAGAGGTTTCATCAGTCACAATTATTGTTTTTCCATGTAGGAATGTAAATAGGTCAACTTTGATAAGTTCCTTTTGATTTCTTTTCCCTGACTACCTTCTCAAGCATCTCTTGCTTCTTGTGTCTGAATGTCAAATTTTCTATTCAACTCTGGTTTTTTCCTCAAGAATACTTGAAAGTCCTCTGTTCCACTGAATGACCATATTTTCCCCGGAAACAAAATACTCAGTTTTGCTGGGTATGTTATTCTTGGTTTTAATCCCAGCTCTTTTGCCCTGTGGAATATATTCCATGCCCTTTGATCCCTCAGTGTAGAAGCTGCCAGGTCCTGTGCTATTCTGATTGTGATTCCACAACATTGAAATTGTTTCTTCCTAGCTGCTTGTAATATTTTCTCCTTGGTCTGGGAATTCTGGAACCTGGCTATAATATTCCTAGGAGTTTTCTTTTTGGGATTTTCAGGAGGTGATCTGTGGATTCTTTCAACCTGTATTTCACCCTCTGGGTCTAAAACATCAGGGAAGTTTTCCTTGAGAATTTCTTGAAGGATTCTTTTTAGCTTCTTTCTTTGATCATGGCTTTCAGGTAGTCCAATAATTTTTAAATTATCTCTCCTGGATCTATTTTCCAGTTCAGTGGTTTTTCCCATGAGATATTTCACATTGCCTTCTAATCTTTCATTTGTTTGGATCTGCTTAACAGCATCTTGATTTCTCATAAAGTCACTAGCTTCCATTTGCTCCAGTCTAATTCTGAAGGAACGAATCTCCTCAGTGAGCTTTTGAGATTCTTTTTCCATCTGGCAAATTCAGATTTTTTAAGGCATTCTTCTCCTCATCGCCTTTTTAAGCCTCTTTTGCCACTTGAGTTAGTCTATTTTTTAAGATGTTATTTTCCTCAGTCAGGCTGTTGACTCTTATTTCATACTTTTCTTGCATCTTTTTCATTTCTCTTCCTGATTTTTCCTCCACTTCTTTGGTTTTTAAAATACTTCTTAAGGTCCTCTATGGCCTGTAACCTGCTCATATTTTCATTTGGGGCTTTTGGTGCAAGAGTTCTGACCTCACAGTCCTCCTCCTGTTCCATGCTTCCATCCTCCTTGCCCCCAAAATAGGAGTCTAATGTTGCATTTTCTGTTTATTTTGTTTCCTTTGCCTAGGCATGTTGCCACTTAGTTACTTGACTTTTGAGCTTGTTGCTACAGTAGGACTCTGCCACCAGACAGGAGAGCCTCTATCCCAAATGTTGGGGTCTTCACAACTTCCGGAGGTATTAGTTGGGTGGCCTCTGTGAAGCCTCCACAGGCTCTGGCAAGCTGGATACACACCCCAAGACCTCCACCCCAGACCACAATCCAGATCCAAGAAGGGTAAAGCAAGAGCAATTACCCCACAAGACTGATCACTGGATCCCCCTACAGTTATCAGACCAGGAGCTGAAGCTGCAAAATGCCATCTGTGCCACGTCTCCTCAGCCAATTCTTGCCCCCAGGGGAAGAAGCCGATGCGTTCCCCAAATACTGGTCCCAAAGTCCACAGGGCACACACCTCTCACTTTGTCCTAGTCATGTCTGTGTTGATAATTCTGGAATCACCACAGCTGCTGGTGTTCTGGGGTCCCTTCCAGCTGGCTGCTGGCCGGGCCGCCCTGGGGCTAAAACCGAGGCTCATGCAGTCCTTCTCCCATAGCGCTGAGCTGTAGGCTCCCAGAGCGCTGTGCTGGTGGTTCCCAGCGTGCTGCTCTGGCTGCTCCTTGCAGGGCTGCTGGGCTGTCCTCAGTGGGAGGTTAGCTTCTCTGTGTTGTTATGTGGGTGCTGGAGCTCCAGAAGTTGTTCAGAGTCCCTTTTTACATGATTTTGAAGTGGTGTGGGAGAGCACCTTGGAACTGCTGTTTCTACTCCACCATCTTGGCTCCGCCCCCAATAACAATATATATCTAACACTATTTCCATAAAACTGGTTTCCTTTGTACTTGAAAAATTATATTTTTATTAATTTAAAAATATTCTGAGAAGTGGTCTGTAGACTTCTCCAGACTACCAAATTGATCTGCGACACAAAACATAAATTTGGCCACTCAGGGAAAATCCAGAAATTGTTTGGTTTTCTTGCTGTATCCTCTGCTGCTCCAAGGAAGAGAAGGAAACAATGGACTTAAATAAATGCCCTAAAAAGAGACATAACCCCATGGAAGATTAGAATCATGAGTATGGGAGACATATTTGTAATGGCACTGATGTAACTAAAGATGTTATTGTTTTTCTAAATGAAATTTGCTCATAAGGAAATCATAAGTAAGAGAGGGAACTGTGCCAAGAAACTCTCTGGTAGAGAAGAGTTATTCAGGTTGGAATGTGAAGAATTTTCTGCTTTTAAGTTATTTGCCCTATTTTACTTTGAACAACTGGATGCTTGGAAGAGAGGTTACACAGAATAAATCACAGCCTGTTAGAATAGTTAGGGTCTTCATCTGAGCCCAAGAAGGAAACCAAGAGAAAAGTTGTTAGCAAGTAATTTAGTTAGTTAGTTAATAAGTTATTTTCTTCATAAGAAAATAAGAAATCTTATATTACAACCAGTAATTCCATGACAAAGACTGCCTACAGTTGAAAAGAATGGATCTCAGTCTGGGTAGTGACACATTAGGGCTTATCTTTAAAGAATTCTATGGTTCCCAAAATTTCCTGGGTACTCCAGGTAAATTATGTAGATATCCCAACTGGACACCTCTGCTGAGGGTACCTTGATGAAGAAGAGTCTGTGTTAATCAGTAAACAAGGAATGGATCTCTCTATCCATGCAGCTATAACCTTAGTTCAGGCCCTTATCATCTCTCACCTGGCCAACTGTAATGGCCTCCTAAATAGTCTCTCTGCCTCAAACCTCTCGTGACTCCAATCCGTCCTTCACATAGCTCCCTAAGTGGTTTTTCTTCAACATACATCTAACGCTGGCTCTATCCTACTTAATTAACTTCAGTGTCTTCCTTTTCCCCTTAGGATAAAATATAAACTCCATTTAGCTGTTCAGTTCTTTTCAGACTCATCATACGTCATCCCCTTTCCTATACACTATGGTCTAGCCAAATTGGCCTTCTCACTATTCTTCCATCATGGCCCCAGCCATCTCCAGCTACCTAGAATATATTCCCTCCAGTCTCTGTCTTATAGACACAGCTCAATCATCATCATCTAGACGAAGCCTTTTCTGATCCCTCCAACAACTAATGCCTTCTCTTTCTAATCACCTTGTATTTATTTTACATATATTTATTCTCTATATATTTGTATGTATGTACTCATTACTTGAAAACAAGGATTGGTTGATTATACACCAAACACCCAGTACTGTACCTGGTATATAGTAGATACTTAATAAATGCTTGTAGATTGATTATGTTTCTACAATGTCTAAGTAGAGGTTCCAATCCAGATGACTGGGTGGAACAGCCAGATAATAAGAAATAATTCAATAAAGGTTTAAGTATATTATTAAATACCAAAATGAATTAGTATAGCCAATAAATTCTAGACAGCCTTGCAGTCCTTGGATTATTTTCATCTGTCTAGCATATGAATGACTTTTATAACATGGTTTTAAAATGTTTAATGACAAAATCTTAAAAGTACCACAGAAGTAGGGCATTTCTATCTCTCCAGGTATTTCTATCTATCTCTGTTTGTCCATCTCTCCACATGTCTCTGTGAGAATGTCTCTGACTCACTCTTCCCTATTTAATGTCTTCCTCTGAAATTCCATATTTTTCTTCATATTTTCACACACACACACACACACATACACACACACTCTGTGGTTTTGAAATGCTGTGAAAGCTATCTTGATGAAGGTATGCCCTGGTGTAATGCCAATGCAATATTCACAGTGCTGATGGTGACTGTAAATACACTGGTATAGTTCTCAATTGAAAACTATAACAGACTCTCCATATATAAAAGAGAAGCTAAACATTTATTCAGACACCAGGAAACCAAATCCCAACACCAGAAAGTCAAATCCATCATAGTAGCAAAGAAGTTAATACACCATAGCACAGCATGAAGCCACAAGCCTTCTCACAAACCAACACTCACAAGCCTAGCTTTTTCCTTGGGTGACTTTTCCACCATCTAGCTGCTCTGACTTCCAGCTTCCTGTGGGCTTTGCTCCACCCTTCAGCAAAATCCTCCTATTACGTTCAACCTATTAGGGGACAAGGAAGATCTTCAAAGCAGGGAAGGTCTTTAAATTCCCTTGGGCTTATTAAGGGGCAGGGAAGATTTTCAAATTTTAATTACTATTACACCTGGCCACAAGTCTTCAACAAATCTAATATCACGCAAGAAGGCTCTGTTTCAACATCTGGAAAATGGGCTCCACTCATTGTCAATCATCACTACCACCACTACCATCACTCAAAGTAGTTATTAAACATCTATTTTCTCTGAGTATTCTGCTAGATGCTGGTGGTTAAACACATCTACCACCTTTTAGGAACTTATAATTTAAAACTGACCGTAAGGAAACAGACAGATATCCTGACTTCATACTTGATAAATACTTAAATTAAATACAGTCTTATCTCCATAGATGTGTCCCTGAAAAGTTAAATGTATTTATATAGCCTATGTCATATTGCATGCCATCTTGGGGAGAGGGGAGGTGGAGAAATTTAGAACTCAAAATCTTACAAAAGTGAATGTTGAATACCAAAAAAAATAGTTAAAAAAGTTAAATATACTAAGATCATGTGTCAGGTAAATATTTAGTGGAACTCTGCAGTGAAACATTTTTAAAAGCAAAGAACTTTTGGAATGTGAACTCTCACCCCTTTGTTTATACATTTTGCAAATCTGGGTTTCAACATATTTTTTTTCAATGCAGGACATAACCTAATTGGTTGGATATGTGTGTATCACAAATAATAATGATAATAAAATGGTAATTGACATTTATATAATTCTTTGAAGTCTCCAAAACATTTGTTATACATTATCTAACTTGAAACTCATGATAGTCTTATAAGGTAGGTAGTGCAAGTATGATTATTTATGTTTTACAGATGAGAATTATAGGACCATAGGAACTACAGTGGCTACTTGGCCCAGCTTTACAGGTGAGGAAAGTGAGGTTTGAGAAGTGTAGTAAGACACTAACAGAGGTAAGTGACATGCTCAAAGTTTACCCAGAGAGTTAAGTGGCTAGGCAGGGACTCAAGCCCAGTTCTCCTGTGGCCCAATCCAGGATTCTTTCCCATGTTTCAGAGCTGCCATTGTTTAGTTAGGGTGATGTATAAGAAAAGAGGTCTGGGACTTTCAGTTTGTTACTGCTTCTAGGAAGCAGGGAGAATATAGCAGTTCCATCATTTGGTGATTAAAAAAAGCAACCAAACCAAACTCTGGAGAAGGTTGAGTTGTATAAGCAAGGATAAGGCTTTCCAACTCCTACCTCGAAGATGAAAAAAAAAAGCTTGGTTATCTTCATCAGCTTGGGAGTGTATCAAATAGAGTCTTCTCTACCCACCCTTCCAAGCTGGGCTAAGTCTCCTGTTGCGCAATTCTTTCAGGCAAAATCACAAAGCAGCAAGAATGACTGACTGTCAAAACAAGGGAGAGTTTTTGCCTGCAGGAAAATCGAGGCTGTGGTGGTGGCTTAGCTCATGCCAAGTGAAATACCAGTTAGAAGATGTTGCTGGCATGTAATTTGGAGGATAGCTTTGTTAATGCTTGAGGTTATTTAGAAAAATACCTTTGGTCATGTGCTTTCCAGAAGGCCATGTATTTGCAGTGAATCATATTTACCATGCCTGAGGAGTATTAAATTACAATCCTGTATTTGCTTCTTTTAAAATATGTTTTCCCCTCATTTTTTCTGGTTTCTATTCAAATGGAGGAAAATATCAACTCATTTTTTTTGGTTCCAAAGAGGAATAATTTTACAGCTAAACAGTTTCCTACAAGGATGAAGGAACCAAGATCCCAGGGGGAAGCCTTTTCAATATTGCAATGACAGCAGTGACATTAGATTATCTTTAATAAGCAGAAAAACAGTATTTACCTGTTCATGCTATAAAGTAATTTGTCCCAGCAGCTTTAAAACTGCACCCAACTTGTAAACAATTTCCTTCCTGCCCCCTCAATAGAAGCAAACAGAATGAGTTCTGATTAATCCAGCAAGGTTATGCCACCATCAGAACCTTGATGTGTGTATTTGGAGGCATGAGTCACCCTTTCAAACAAGGATTCACAGTGGGGGTTTCCAGCAGTAATGTACTTGGTGCTGGTTTTGCCATTTTAACTCGGCAAGATCTCTTTTCAGGAGTTGTGCTACCTTGATGGAAAGGCATATTAAAGGAGGTACCCCCCTGAGAGTTCCCAATGAGACATCTCACAAGTGGCTGAGTACAGGGGCACCAGTGAAGGGGAGGAGTGCCAGTGCAATCATATCTCCTGAAAGTGGAAGCCCGGGGATGGTGATACAGCTACCTTTGCTATGAAGCCCCTGCTGACATATGGACCATAATGACTGTGAAGCCTAGTGCCAACCCAAAGCAACAGGAACCTAGAACTCAGCACCTGAACACAGGACTGGGGTGTCTTAGGATAATAGTGGTTATAATCATAACAGGCTTATGTAAAATTTTTTTTACTTTTTCAAAGTGTTTGCATACTGATGATCTCATTTCACCCTCATGACAACGTGGGGAGGTAGGCAGAGAAAGGAGTATGTTCAGCTCCTTGGTACAGGTGGCCCTTTCTGATCAGCCCAATTGCTCTTAATGCCTTCCTCTTGGAAATGACAGTTTCTTTATTTTGTGTATGTTTTGCATATATTCTTTGTTTATATGTTGCTTCAACCAATAGAATGTAAGCTTCTTTAAGGCACGTTCTGTCCCCATTTTTTATCTCTAAGTCTAGCACCTGGCACTATGCATAACACTTAGTAGGTGCTACACAAATACTGACTGACTGATGAAAAAACTGATGTGCAGAGAGACTAAGGACATACAAATAGCGCATGACTGAGAAAGACCGATCAATCCTATTTCTTTTCCTATCTATCCGGTGATCATGGTATTAGTGGAAAGAGCACCGATTTGAAATCAGAAGACCCTGGCTGGAATTCCATCTGCACCAACTAAGAGCTCTCTGACCTTGTCCACATCCACTCGATTCTTTTACACTTACTTTCATTATCCATAGAATGAGAAGAGACTAGATTGCCTCGAGGTCTTTTCCAACTCTAATTGAATGAGACACATCTTACCGCATAGGTGATTCAGTGGCCGGAGCACTGGGCCTCAAGTCAGGAAGACTTGAGTTCAAATCTGCTCCGAGTTACTTGCCACCCACATGGTGCCTTAACCTCTGTTTGCTTCAGAGTAACAATAGCACTTACTTCCCAGGGATGTCGTGAGAATCAAATGAGACGGTATTTGTAAAGCACTTAGCACAGTGCCTGTACATGGCGAGCACTGTATGAATACTAGCTTTTTATATTTGTTCAATATTTTATTTATATGTTATTATCTCTGTCAGTCCTGAAAACAAGACTGCTGTTAACTCTAAAAAACAAACAGACAGTATGCACCAGTTATCAAGACCACAGTTAACTCCAAAAATAACAAAATAAAACCAAAGGGTTAACAGTGGTTATAAGCAAAAAGCTTTCTTTATTCCATTGGAGGAGAGAAACTAGACACGTGTGCCAGGCCCGCCTCTACTAGGAGACCCACTGTAGAGTGGACAGATCTCAATATATATACTGGTGGCTACACCGTGAGCTGTAGCCCTGACAGTGAGGAGTGACAGCAAGAATGAGGCCAGTTTGATTCATGGCCAGAACATGAATGCTGTAGGTGCTTGTCCAAGCTCAGGGACCACTGGTGCTGGTATGAAATGATTCTGGCATTTTACTCTGACTGAGTACATCCAGAAGACAAGTGCAAAGGATTGTTGTTATGCCAAGCTCAGTGTACAGCTTGCTGGGCCTTAGCTCTGGAAAGCAGGGTATCTCCTAAGAGTAAAAGAGAGGAATAAAAAGAGAGGGATGGTCTTGGGCATGACATCTCACACAGGTGTGCTTATCAGAAGCACATCTAACACTGAAGTGAGTTTCAAAGCATTTAGAACTGGAAAGGAGCTCAGAAATAATTTGTTCCAATCTTTTCACTTTACAGATAAGGAAACTGAGGTCCAGAGAGGTTAAGTGACTTTCCCAAGGTCTCATAACTCATAAGTAGCAAAGGAAGGATTTGAAAATGGGTCTTCTCACTCCTGGGCCCATGTACTTTCCATACATCACAATCCAGGAATCTACACATGGACGCAGCTTTAACGTATTTTTTTCTCCACTGAATTTGGTTAAGGTTGAGCCACACAAAGAAAATCCACCCACAGTTACGGGACAGGGAAGATATCAGTCACAGCTTCTTAGATTTGACAGTTAACTCATGGGGAAATAGACTGTGGCCCATAGGAGTTGGAAACTCATTTGGGAGGAGCGTCAGGATCAGCATTCTTGAAAGACAAGGAAAAACTGGTGTTAGAAAGCCCCTGAGACAGGTAATAGAAGTATATTGAAGGAGAAAATGTTGCTCCTTCTCTTCATTTCCCATAACTCCTCAAGAAGTTGAGAGAATTGGCTTCCAGAATATCTGGTCTTCTTAATGCATGTTTATGAATCAAGTAACAAATTAGTTGAGTATCTATATACTTTATATGCCAGAAATAATAATATATGTGTGCCCAGGTAAGACATAGTGGGTTGGTTGTTGTCCTTCATTCTTGAAAAGGACCAAATGACATCAGCGTATTAGAGTCAAGTCACAGTGTGTCCGAATGTGGCTGATTAGACTGATACAGCCTCAGAAGGCTCTACCCACAGGCTGGGCACAAGTAGTCCATGTGGACCTTTGGGGTGGACTCTCTAAATCTGTCTACCTTGCCTTTCTTTAGAGCTGCTTCAGTTCTGCTATGCTCAGAGAGTACAGCGAAACTTCTCTGATGAGCATCCTGGCCCAGTGCCTCCCATATCACAAATCAATTCCATAGTTCTTAAAAGAGACCTGGGAGTGTCCTTGTATCACTTTTTCTGAATCATTATGTGAACCCTTGCCCTGTGTGAGTTCTCCATAAAATAGTCTTTTAGGCAAGCATACATTTGGCCTTTGAACAACACGGCCAGCCCATTGGAGTTGTGTTCTCTGTAGTAGGGTTTGAATGCTTGGCAGTTTAGCTCAAGAAATGTCCTCAGTATCTGGTACCTTATCCTGCCAGGTGATCTTCAGAATCTTTTGAAAACAATTCAAATGGAAGCAATTCAGTTTCCTGGCATGGCACTGATGGACTGTCCGGGTTTCACAGGCATTCAACAACAAGGTCAGCACAACAGCTCAGAAGACCTTCCGTTTGGTAATTAATCTAATACCTCTTCTCTCCCACTAAAAAACTGTAGGTCCACAGAACCATTGTGCTGACCTCATTGTTGTATGCATGTGTGAAACTTTCAAGATATAAATAAACAGCTCAAAGGTGGCATGAATAGATACCTGTGTAATCTGGCTCACCTTTCTCTAAGAGACACTGATATTTTCAGGATGAAGGCAATGATTAGATGTTTTATCCTTTTCTTGTGTATCTCCAAGAGGGCTATCAGGATAGATTTATATCTCTCTTCCCCATCCCCCCATATTTCTTATTTAGGGGTACAATAGGTTCAGAACAAAAGTTAATTCCCTGGTCACTCTTAAGAGAAACATAGCCTCAAGCTTACATTTTTTGGCTTGGTCCCTTTCCATCCAACAATGGTTATACAAAATGCCATCAAAAATAGCACATATTGAGTAAACCTGTTTATCTAAGAAGTAAATAGAAATCAGAAAAATTATACAGATTAAAACACACCAGGAAATACACAAGAAATAAGAAAAACCTGAGTAGACCTATATGAATGTATGGAAAGTGAAGTAAGCTGTACCAGGAGAACAAGCTACATAGTAACAATAATATTGTAGAGATAATCAGCTATGAAAGACTTAGTAACTCTAATCAATACAAAGATCCACCATAACTCCAAAGGACTTATACTGTAAAATTCTATCCACCTCCAGATAGAGACCTGATGGAATCAGAATATAGATAAAGCATATTTTTTTAAGTTTTAAAATTATTTTTCCAGAACATGCCTAATATAGAAATATGTTTTGCATGACATCATATCATGGCTATCATATTTCTTGCCTTCTCAATGGGTGAAAGAGAGATGAAGGGAGGGAGAGAATTTGGAACTGAAAATAAAAATTTTTTTTAAATTCATAAGAATAAATGAGATCTTTAGATGGGAGTAAGATAAGATCTCATATCAAATCCAGAAAGGCCCCCATTTCACCCAAGGGGAAATTCTCTTTTTGAAGCCTCTAGAGAGGCAAGCTGGAAATTAGGGACATGTTGAAAAGCTAGCTTCCCCTACATTTTGGCAGCTTTCAAAATCTTTCATTCCTCATTGGAGCGTCCTTCTTCCAAAGAGTCTCTGGTACCACATTAAACTCTCTCCCAGGAAACTCTGCTACTGGCTTCCACTCCATAAACACTTAGCATTTTCTATGCCAATGCAGAGTCCTAACTCCTCCCATATATCAAAAGCAGCAGGATAAATACCCCTACCCTGGTGGGAAGCCCAGGTTATAATAAGAATAGTTGAAAATGTATACATAGCATATGAAGTAAGCCACACACACTGTCTCTTGATCTTTATAATAGCCCTATGCAGTTACTATAGTGGAAAGATCCCTGGATTTCTACTTGGGAAACTAACGCTTGCATTCTAACTAACCTATTTAATTCTATTATGTGCCTTTGGGTTACCCTGCCAACTACCACTTACAGGTGATGTATCCTGGAAGATAACAGTCCCAGGTTCAAAGTACTCTGATGCATGCCGTTCCATATCCTGGACTAGGGTACTGCTTTGTATTTTTGGAATGATCTGGAGCCCATACCCTAGTACCAGCAGGAGTCTTGACTCTGGGGATTCTGATTGGAAGGATTTCCTAAATTTAGGGGAGATAGAATAGTACATGGTGAAAGTACAGGCTGCAGGGTCAGAGAACCTGGTTTGAATCAGAGATCTGCCACTTAATGAGCTATGTGACCATTGGGGAAGTTATTTCACATAGCTGGCCCTCAGTTTCCTCATTTGTAAAAATAAGATCAGTGGCTTCTGAGCTCTAGGTCTATGATTGTATGATCTCCCAAGCAGGGTCCCAGTTTTAAGCACTGGATTCTTTAATTCCACAAGCCGCCTTTCCTGTATGTAGCTGTGTGTAGCAGCACATGCTTCCTAGAGCCATGGGATTCTATTGCAAGACACTAGTGTCAGTGGTGAGGAGAAGAGAGAGAAATTTCCTCCTTATCCATCTCCCACTCTTTGCCCCACAAAGGGAAATGTGAAAAGCAAGCTCAGAGTTGGGTTCTTTCTTTGTAATCTCCTCTCTTCTAGACGGAGAGGATATCTGGTAGGATGGCTTATTATCAAGGTCAGTTACTCCACTTCTTAACTCTCACCCCCTCCCATTTGCCCATGTTGGTACCCAGGGAAATCTAAACCTGTGCAAGTCCCCTGTATCTGTGTCTTGACCCTTTCATATACAAAGGGGTCATTCAAAAGTACAACAACCTTATAGTGCAAATGAACTACACAGTCTGAAAGGGGTTCACCCTTCCATTTCATCCTCTCTGTTACCTGCCCCTTACATTCTGTAATTCCATAAGACAGATGGGGAGTTCAATTGAACTGGGGGTCTTTTGATACTCTTCCTTCTACATCTCCCTTCCATAAACACACACACACACACACACACACACACACACACACACACACACATGCATACACACACACCTCTTATGAGTCAGATTCTGCTTACTAGTCCAGCATAGCAGCTAACAAGGCACCTTTAGACTGAGGCCTGGTGACTTTTGTTAATCCCTGTCCTTCATCTAGCTTTGTGATTCTGGGCAAGTCACTTAACCCTGTTTGCCTCAGTTACCCCATCTGTAAAATGAGCTGGAGACAGAAATGGCAAACCACTCCAGTAGGGGTCTTAAAAAGGGGTCTTAAAGAGTCAGAGATGACTAAAAAATGACCAGCAACAACAACCACAACCACAACCAGTCCTTTGTCTGTCATTTGCAGTTCACCTTCATTTCATTGCTCTGGGGTTGCCTGTCCTCCAATACAGAAATTAGACTTTCAGATGCTACAGTTCTGCACCCATCTCAGATTCCTGAGGGAACACATTTTTCACTTTAGTCTAAAGGTCCTCCACAGTGGGATTGGGGGATGGGGAGAAGGTATAAAAAGGTGTCCAGAATACAAATGTGAATCAGGTTTGGAATACTCAGACAAAAGAGGGAATGCTGAACAATAAAGAATTCAGAATAATTACAATAAGCAGAGAGACTAATATTCAAGCCTCATTGGGAGTAAATAGTGTAACCCTACTTAACAGTGGTGTTGTGAAGAAAACACTTTGTAAACCAAGCTCTAAGGATGTAAGTTATTATTACCAAATGGAATAACCTATGTAAAAACAATTCATAAGCTGTAGAACATTATACAAAGCAAGGTATTATTATGGCACACTGAATCTACCATTAGGAACACTTTAGTCAGCTTAAAATATCATTACAATGGCTGAACTAGTTGTCAATTCTGTTGTCTTTATGTCTTATGGACCAAATCAGACAGCTTACTTGATGATATAGGTTTTTTCGTAGCACAGAGCCATTAGCCAATCAAATCAGCCTGCCTTTTTAATCTTCTGTGGTTGATATTTTAATTTTAAACCTTTGTTGCTTCAATGGATCTGTGTGCTGCTCTTTTTTTAAAGACTCTTTTGTTCAGCATTTTTCAGTCATGTTAAATTCTTTGTGACTATTTTGGGGCTTTCTTGGTGAAGATACTGGAGTGGTTTGCCATTTCCTTCAGCTAATTTTATAGATGAGGAAACTGAGGAAAACAAGGTTAAGGCACTTGTCCAGAGTCACACAGATAGTAAGTGTTTGAGGCTGGATTTGAACTCAAGAAGACAAGTCTTTCTGATTCCAGGCCCAGTGCTCTAGGACTGCCCTACCTAGCTCCTCCCCTAAGTTTTCCACAAGAGTCCCATGCAGCATGTTGATAGTCTACCTCTAAGATCTTCTGAAATTACATGGATAGCAAGGGAACATACAAACTGTTCAATGGCAAATTCCAGCCAGCTTGCCTCTTTTTCCACTTCTGCATCTTCCCTGGGATATCATTAACATATCATATGATATCATGACATCGTTCTTCCTGCGTGATCCTTGTTGATAAAATATTTTAGTCTTCTCACTCCAACCATGCGCCTCTCAGTTGCCATTTGGGTAAATTAATATTAATTCACTAAAGACTATGGTGTTCCATGACTTGTAGCCATACAGAATCATGAGAAACAAGATGACATTAAAAAGATAGGCCTGTGTTTCAGGGAGAAGCTTTTAATTTATGATCTCCCAAGCAGGGTCCCAGTTTTAAGCACTGGATTCTTTAGTTTCACAGGCCGACTCTCCTGTATGTGGGCTGTGTGTAGCAGCACATGCTGCCAAATTTCAGATGAGGGAAAGGGAATATCAGTAAAGGCCAAAGTAAATAGAAAAGGTTTCACACAGAAGACAGAACCTGAGCTGGGTCTTAATGAACCAGTAGGATTTGTCAAGGTAGAAGGAAAAAGGGAGAGGGAAGGAAAATATAAGCGGTAGGAAAGATACAAACATTGGCCTGAGAGAAACAAAGAACAAGTCTTGCTTCTCATGATTAAGAGCCTAAATATATAGTAAAGCAAATGCATTCCAGTTCACTCTCTCCCTTCTAGTCTTCACTCTATCCAGTTCATCATCCATCTTCTAGCTCTATGGGTTGTCCTTCTAATACTAATATTGCTGCTGCTGCTGCTGCTGCTGCTACTACTACTACTACTACTACTACTACTACTACTACTACTACTACTACTGCTGCTGCTGCTGCTACTACTACTGCTACTGCTACTACTACTACTACTACTACTACTACTACTACTACTACTAATGATAATTTGGTAAATAGTCTTCATCCACCGGGCTTTTCCTTTGTAGATAGTAAAACTCCTTTTAATTTTTCCCTTCCCTCTCCTGTCCTCTCTTTTTCTCTCCTCCCCTCTGGAAACTTTCCTTTCTTTTCTTTCTCTTCCCCCTCCCTTCTTCCCCCCCCTCCTTCTTTCCTCTCTCTTACTTTCCAAAAGTCTTTAAATGATTATGATTAAGCAAAAGAATTAAGAATTCCCTTTTCCCCATCCCCTCAAAACTCCCCACTTTGGGATAATAACTAATAATTACATTTGCTGCAGAGGAAAAAAATCTCATTTGAGGGAAACTTTTCAGTTATAAAAGTCAAGCAATGTCTTTATATAGGCATTTGAAATAAACAAAAAAATGGATTTGAAATTGCCCTTAAGAAATCAAAATCTTGTGAAGCACTCTAACTTAACTCTGGTTTAGCATCAGTATTTCAACATATATTTTGTTTATATTGTGTTTGTACTCTCTAGGGCACAAAAAAATACAACTTCAATTTCTCATTGTGGCACAGAGGTGACCTTGTATTTTCAGAAGCTATGCCAGGAGAGGGCAAGCCATAGCAGGTTCTTCCATGCTGGAAAGGCTTGGAGTATGTCCCCAACAACACACTATGTCTGAGATGAGACCATCCCAGTGAATACAAAGGAGTTAACACCAGAAGACTGATTATTTGGTGATGAATTCCTTGCCCATGGCAACCCAGGAAACAAAGAAACATACTGATTGGCCCTCAAACTTTATGTCCCCCTTTTGTTTCCTCAGTAATGGGGCAGATTGGCAGAAAAGGGGGAGGAGGTGCTAAGAATCCAATTGTTTAAAGACCATTTATAAATATTAACTTGATTGTAGGTACTCTATTTTTGAGATCATTGTCCAGAGACCAACACATAGACATACTTTTGAAGAAACTGAATCTTCTCAGTCTTGTCGGTCTCGCTGTAAACAAGACCAGAAGACAAAAGGAAGTTGAGCTTAATGGAAGGATGACTCACGGGACCTCCTTGGAGAGGCAAATAAAGGCATTGGTAAAGTTTTTTTCTTTTAAATAGTATCCAAAGGCAACAACAACAACAAAAAAAAACCATCATTTCATAGGACATTTAGTCACCTCAGGTTATGGTCATCGTGATCTGTATTTTCAAAAAGGCCACCGAAAACATAGTTACAAGTCATGGAAACATCTGTCTCAATGAATGAAGAGGTGAAGATGTTTGATGAGTAACTGAGATTAAATAAGCATATACTTTGATACTTGGAGACTTCAGTAAAATGTGAAACTAGGTGAGAGTGGACAAAAAACTAGATTCAGGACTGATGAAGGAGAGACTTAAGTCTTTTAGACCTCATGGAAACCTCATGCCTATACTTTCGTTATGAAATGATTCCATCAGTCAAATAGCATTTGTTAAGTGCTTATTCTAAGTTGGTCACGGTGCTAATTGTTGGAAATAGAAAGAAAGGCAAAAGATAATCCTTGCCCTCAAGGAGCTAACAGTCTAATGGAGGAGAAAATATGCAACAACTATGTACAAATGAGACATAAAGAGGAGAATCTGAAAACAATAGAATGGAGGCAAAAGAAAAGAAATTATCCCTGTGAGGTCACATTCTATCAGGCAAGACAAAATGTACATAAACATGTATATGACATACGGGATGTCCAAAAAGTCTTAGTGCAGATTTAAGCCACTAAAGCTCAAAACTGCACTGAGATTTTTTGGTACATTGTGTGTGTGTGTGTGTGTGTGTGTGTTTTCATAGTTGTATATATATTTTTTGCCTGATAGAATATAAGCTCCCTATAAGCAGGGATTATATATTGATATGGAATAATAAAGACTAGAGAATATGGATATAAACTGTATTTTATATATTAAATAATACATTGTATTTGTTACAATAAATTATGTTATTTATATATTTTATACAGAGATATTTACACATAATATATAGCACTATTATATCATAGATTACATACAGAGATAAAATATATAGCTATAGCTATAGATAATATATCTTACATACATGTATACTTTTAAACATATTTATGTGATGTCAAGAGAAGGCCATAGATTATATACACAGATAAAACATAAAGCTATAACTATAGATAGCATATATTACATAATATACACACTCTTTTTTTGTTGTTGTTCTTTGGAGAGGCAAAGGCAGGGCAATTGGGGTTAAGTGACTTGCCCAAGGTCATACTGCTTGTAAGTGTCTTGAGGACAGATTTGAACTCAGGTCCTCCTAACTCCATGGCCGGTGCTCTATTTACTGTGCCACTTAGCTGTCCCATACATGTACACATTTAAACACATCTATGTGATGTCAAAAGAAAGCCAAGAAAGTCCTGTAGCTTATGACAGGGATTTCTTATACTGAATTTATGGGAGACAGGGATAGGAATTACACAAGATGGCCAAATATGAATGGGCCGAAATCTATGTTTTGGAGGGAATACCCACACTGACGAGATCATATCTATTTGAGAACCCTCTGTAAGTACACCATTTTCTGCCCATCAGCTTGGGTCTCCTCACTGTCCCACAAATGGATCAGATATGCTCTTTGTTTCTCTCCAGCCATTGCCTGTATCTTTCTTACTGCCTGTATTTTCCTTCCTCTCCCTTTTTCCTTCTACCTCAACAAATCCTACTGGTCCATTAAGGCCCAGCTCAGGTTTTGTCTTCTCTGTGAAACCTTTTCCATTTACTTTTGCCTTTACTGATATTCCCTTTCCGTCATCTGAAATTTGGCAGCACTTATTTATTTCATGCCATGAAATTATATATGGCTCTATAGTGTTCGTTTTCATTACGTTTTCATGTTTGCCTTACCTATCTACTAGATCATAAACTCTTTGAGAAATCTCTGGATAGCTCATCTTTCCAATCTCCATCACACAGCCTAGTTCTGAGCACATTTAAGAGGTCCTTAATCTTTAGATAGAGTGGAAAGGGTGCTGATTCTGTAGTTAGAGGAGCTGACCACACCCATACCCAACCACACATATACACACTCATATATATGTAAATATGTACATATATATGTATTTATATATACGTATTACTCATCTTTAAGTAATGTCTCATCTATAAAATGAGAAAGCTAGACCAGATGGCCTCTGAAGTCCCTTCTTTAGAACTTTAGAACTCCATATCAATGTTCCTATGATTTTTTCAGTGTGGGAACTTCTCTCACTGATAGCAGACTTTATCTCCTCTCAGAGTTGGCAGATAGTTTTCAAGAGTTTCTGGGGCTGAAACATTTCATCATCATCATCATGGCTTAAGGAAAGGAGGCTCTTTTAGTGAAGTTCTGATAAATAGGAATTTAGCACACTATGGGACCAGTCCTCTGAACCTCTCCAGGTTAGGAAGATCTTACATTGCACTAGGGAACTTGGAGTCAGCTGTGTACCAAGACAGAGCATCAGAGGAAGATTTTAATGGACATGAACCCATAATAGAGTTAATAAATGCCTGCCGATTGATTGTTTGGTTGATTGGCTGATCTTTGGCTGTTTGTTTTGCTGTTATTTAGGGCAATCCAAATGACCTAACTCATCTGAAATCCAAGGAAAAAAAGCCTTTGAACTTGGCAATACAGTTAGTCTATGGTGCCCATGTGTTTATGTAAGGAATTATTTTCTAATCCCCTTGAAGCAATCAAGTTATACCCCAAAGTACTAGTTTTATAGAATCTTATCATTATTATGGGTTGCATAACTGCACATTATATCCTCAAACTATCCCTCCTCCATCAGAATCTACCTATAGAACTTGTTCCAAGACCTCTAGGGGAAGCGAATGCTAGAGGCTATTATTCTCCCTTCATTAATTATAAATTTGTTTCTCTGTAATTTCTCTAAGTGGCCTCATTGTTCTAAGATTATGCAACTGGATAACAAAGTGGGAGTCATTAGTGCTTAGTATACCTAGTCAGAATTTTGAATATTCTCTTTCAAAACTCATAAACTAATTTCTTCTTCTAGCTATATCTTTGTAGAATAAGACCATGGCTCTGTCTAGCCAGTACTGAGTAAAGAAGAATTGAAATTTATCCAGTTTGTTTGATTAAATTAAATCAACAATTTTATTGGTTGGGCAACCACTGTGCAAAAGTCACTGTGCTAAGTACCTTGGGAGATGCAAAGAAACAATGGGAGGGAGACTGCATTTGAATTCAACAGTCTTGTGTTGCTATTCACTGGCTGTGTGACCTTGAACAAATCGCTTAACTTCTCTGGAACTCAGCAGGTGAGTTTCCTTACCTATAAAATGGGAATAATAATGCTGGCGGTGTCTCCCTCACTGACTTGTTTTACAGATCAAATGAAATAGTATATTTACAGTGCTTATAACCTGAATGTACTGTAAATTGTTAACTATTATTATAACATCCTTATGCTCCTGGAGCTAATGATTTGGTTTAGGAGGTAAGGAATCAATATTTAGGGTGACTCAAAGCCTTAAAAAAATTGTTGCTAGCTACCACAAACACACACATATGTGATAACTAGCACTTTTATAGTGTATTAAGATTTTCAAAGTGCTTCAAAAATATTATCTTATTTGATCCTAACAACAACTCTGGGAGGTAAGTGCAATTTTAGAGATGTGGATACTGAGGCACACAGATATTTAAGTAACTTGCCAAGGATCACATGCCTAGTGTCTGAGGTTGGATTTAAACTCAGGTCTTTCTGACTCCAGGTCTGGTGCTCTATCCACTGAATCATGTAGCTATAATAAAGGATGAATTTAGAATGAGGGATTGAGGTGAATCATAAGCCAAGGCTGCACCTACCCTTTTTGGTTACTGCTTTCTCTCCCCGCTCCCTTGATTTTCATAGGAGACCAAAAGGATTTGAAGAATGCAGTAAAACCTTGGAGGTCTAACACAAATCCCATGATATTTCTTTGGCAGAGCACATCCCCAAATGGAATTTAGGAGTTTAATTTCTAACACTAAGTCAAATAGTTGATTACAATGAAAGATTGTAATTCATCACCAGATACAGTGAGGTTAATAAGACAGATTAAATATCACTGGCCTCTAATTAACTGTCTGATATTCTTTTTATCCAAAAGAAACTTGGTCATTAGAAGCAAGATTTTCCTTTTGAAGAGAAAAGTTGCACGTGGCTCAAACTCTGAGAACTGAAAGAATTCTCTCCTAATGGAAAGAAAGAAGTAAAAGGTTTTTCCTCTGAGTTTGAGCATTGGGTGTGGAAAGGCCTTTCTTTTTCTCTTAGGAGAGCCAAAGTCTCTAGGCTTTAAGGTAAAAGAAAGATGACAGGACTCATTCAGCTAAAGAAAGCTGATAGCAGGGAGAAGCTTATCACTGTGTTCCCAGAAGAGTAATATTTTGTCCATGAAACCAATAGAGTACCTACCATTCTACAGACTTAACATGTTATACATATGCCCAACAGACCACCCAGAGAGGCTATATGGCCCTTGAAATCATTAGGGAACAAGCTTAATGGTAGAACAATGACATCACTCTCAAATGATAGCAGCTCATCAATGTCAAAGTGTAAATATTCTCTATAGGTATGCTTTTTCCCACATGGATCTTAGGGATGTTTAATTTTCCCAAGTGATATATTTCTGTGACAGTACATCCAGTATTGTGGGATAAATGTTCTATTGAGAAGATACTGTAATGTTTCATCTAATAAATGATTTGAACTAGACATGTCTTCTGGATGAGTAGTAAAGGCCTAAGTAAGGATAAGAACTAGGGAGGTAGGAGTAGAAATAGGAATAAATGGATAACTAGGCAAGAGACATTACACAGGCCTTGGTGACGAAATAGCAAGGCTGGCCAGGAAGGGATGACTGATGTTGTAAGCCTTAATGCATGGCATAATGAGGGTGCTATGATTAACAGAATTAGAAAGTATTTCAGAGGTCAACCCTTAGTTAGAAGGGAAGACAAGTTTCAATAATTTAAATGACCAATTGGTATTTCATGACGCTAACAATACAACTTGCTTGTCTTCTCTGATAAAAAAAAATATTATATAATCAAGCTTTGTACTTAATTTTACACTATATATATATGATTTGTCTAAAACTAATGATCATGAAAGTAGGTAGAGTGCCAGGAAGAGTGGAAGAGGATCAGAAAGGTCTGACTTCAAGCCCTGTTTCTGATTCCTACTGGTTGTGTTTCCATATCCAAGTCATTTAACTTTTCCACTGACTCAGTGCCTGGCAGGTAGCAGTATGTGACAAATATTTATCAATTGAGTGAGTGCTATAGACAACTGTCTAAGGTAGGCCCTTAACCATTTTTATGAAATGAGACTCTTTGACAGACTGGTAAAGCCAATGGTCCCTTTTTCAGAATGTATTTTTTAAATGTATAAAATACATTTTTAAATGTATAAAATCAAATACTTGGGACTACAAAGGAAGAAACCAATTAAATTGAAATATAGTCATAAAATATGTATTATAAGATATTATATTTTATAATATAATATATAAAATATTTATATAATATATAAAACATTACCATATAATTATATTTAATATCTATACATATATATTGTATGCACATATAATATATGTAATTATATGTAATATAATTATATACCAAGAATATAGAATTATAATATATGAACATAGTAATACTAATTATACATTGCTTATATTATAAAATATATTAATATTATATGTATATGAACATATCTATTTCATGGAACCAAGGTTAAGAAACTTTAATCTAAGATAATAATTTACTGACCTGTATAGTATATATAGTATATACAGTGTGTATATATATATATGTATATGTGTGTGTACATATATATGCTGATAAATTCAAATTAATGTCCAGAATAACAAAAAAGTAATGTCTCATGCACACTCACATAGTGCTTTACAATTTATGGTTATTCTCACTTTGCAAGGTACTCTCCTCCAACAACCCTATGAAAGTAGTGACTGTTTAAAATGACTCCACTCAGCTAGGAATATGACTTAACACCATCTCCATCCTCACTTTATTCCTCCCCTTCTTCCCCTTACTGGTTTGTTTTTTAAATGCAAAGTGCTGAGGTGACTGAGACTTTTGGCCATCTTACATACAATGAATGCATGGTGCCATTTTGGAATTTGTTTCTGACTTCCAGTGTTCTGTTTTAGACCTTCAAGCACTTAAATTCCTCCTTTAGCTACTATTGCTATACCTCCATTAATTTCTCTAAGGTGACTTCAGTGAATTTTACAGTATCTCTGGTATACTGAACGTTTGGATTAGACACTCTGCTAATGCCTTTCATTCAGTGATCCACAACCTTTTTTTGCCAATGTGAGCTAATAAATCTCTAAAATATGATCTATGAGTCTGTGGGTGACAAGTTATCAGAACCTCGACAAGGAGTTTTCTAAAGTCACTAGACCTGCCAAAATCATAAGCATCCCTTCAAATAAATGTCCTGTGGTTCTGCCCAAGTGTTCTACCAACATTTCATAAAATCATAGATCTAGGGTTACATGTAAGGGATCTGAAAAGCCATGCAGGCCAATCGCCTCATGTTAAAGATGAGGAAACTGAGTCCTAGAGAGGTTAAAAAAACTGGTCCAAGGTCATACAGATCATAGTTAGTAGATGAAGGATTTGAAATGAGGTTCTGTGACTCCAAGGTCAGTGCTCATCCACTGTGCTATACTGCCTCTCTTCTAGGCTAAGGAAACAGCATTTATCCATAGCTGTGCCACCATCCTCCCTCTCCCTTACATATACACACACACACAGATTCAGAACAGGACACAAGGCAAAATTGGCAAGTAGGATCATAGGTTTTAGAGCTGGATGGAACATTAGTTTCTTTAGCCCAACTTCTCCATTTTATAGATAAGAAAACTGAAATAGTAAAAGGTGAAGGTGATTTTTACAGACATCTAGTAAGCAGCAAAGGAGGGATTTGAATACAAGTTGTTGACAAAATATCAGTGCACTTTCCACTAAGCAAAAGTGGTATTTTCTATAGTTCCTGCAGGAGGAAGGGTGAAAAATGAGGTGATGACAACCAATCTCATGACAATGAAAGTGTTTGCATAAAATATTTGACATGCACACTATAGGTTTGGAACCCTATCCTTACTATATATTCACAGGATCATAGATTTAGAACTTAGATGTTATTGAGTCCAGTCCCCGTTTTGTACAAATGAGACATAGAAGCTCAGAGAGAATGCAAGACTTGCCTTGGGTTGCAGAGATTTAAGTGTCTGAGGTGGTCTTGGAACCCCAAGTCTCCTGATTTTAAGTCCAACATCCTATCCACTGTGGCTCTGGACTTACATAGACCTGGGGTGGGGCTGATTGGTACTGGCTTTCTTACTCTTATCTCTGGTTACTATGTCCAAAGCAAGTGCAACTCTTGGAAACCTCTAACACAAGGCTTAGGTATGGCTTACATCTAGGCATAAGACTATCTCTCCTAGAAAAAGTACTCACTGTACAGAATAGATAACAAGTATGGTACAACTACATATTTCCTCCTTCACAGAAAATGCATAAGATGCAAAGGATTGAAAGCTGTGCATGAAGAAAACATGAAACATCTCCAGTAACCCATGATGTTCATTATACTCACATTTCTGGAATTGTTGGATTCTTAACTGTTGCATTCTCCTTGAGGGACTCACTAAGTAAGTCACAAGACAAAGTTTATTTTTGGCACCTTCCCATTTCTCCCTCTCTCTGTCTCTTTGTCTCTCTCTCTCCATCTCTGCCTCTGTTTCTCTTTCCCTCTTTCTCTCCCTTCCTCTGTACCCCCCTTTCTATTCTCTCCACTCCTCTTCTTTGCTTCTCTCTCTCTCCCCTTCATCCTCCCCCTCTACCAGACAATGCATTTAGTGCTACATTCTGCCCAGAGATCACAAGCTATGGCAGTCCACTCAGGTTAGGAAGGTCCCCTAATCAAAAGTCCAACTACCAAAGCATCACACCTTCAGAGAGTTGTTAATAGTTGTAACAGTTCCTCTCAAGTCAAAAACTCTTTGCCACCCCAGATTCAGTGTGGGTACACTTAATAAGTACAATTATACAAATATAGCTTAAGCCCAGTGCATTATCTACCTACAGATCAGGCAATCATTGCTCAATTATCAAAGCACACAATTAATCCAAAATAGCAAAATCAATATCAAGGGCAATGGCAGAATCTGTTCACCTCCCCTCACCTTCCCACCCCCACCCCCATTACAAGAAAGAGCACAATTTTTTATAGACTCAACCCAGTGGAAACACCTCCTGGAAAATTCATTCTTCTGGTTAAGGAAAGGTTGGAGCAAGCCTGGAAGAGCTCTCATAGCTCTGGCTCCTAGCACCCAGCTCTGTCTTGCTACTGCTCCAGTATCCCTCCATAGATACCATCCTTTTCTGCCTCCAAAGCAGCTATTTACTACTTCCCCATTGAGCTGCTGATGCCATCTGCTGAAGTTGTCATCTGCTGAAGAGATGTGAATACGATTTTATGAGCCTGCCAAGGGCCAGCATGCCTGGGGGCTCAATAACACATTTTTGGTTCTTATTAATAAGATTTGCCACCCCACCTGACACTCAGGTAACTCCAGTCTTTTGAGTTCTGGTTTCTTTTAACTATGTCAGCAGTGTCAAACTCACTTAGAAAGGGGATGCCTTTGAGTTTCTTACTGACATAGAAAAACCACAAATTAATATTAAGTTGTATTATATTTTAATTTTTTGTTATTACATTTTTCCCCATGAAATTTTATTCTGGTTTGGGCCTTGAGTTTGACACTTCTGAACTATGTCACACTGATTTTGAAAGCATTTAGTTAAACACTTTTAACACTATAGTACAAAGGATATTAACTCCTTCAGGGCTTTTTGAATTAAAAAAAACATACTAACTCAGAGGAGTCAATATCTAATCATAGAATTTCACTGGAGATGTTTCTGGGACAGAGGGGAATGGAAGCTCTGATACACACTACCTTCTGGTACTAGGCAGGTCGCTTAATCTTTCTGGGGTTGTAGTTTCCCTATCTATAAAATGAGATCACATCACGTTATCTCCAGGGCCCTTCCTAGCTTGAATGATCTGTGATCCTATTATCTTACAGACATTTTGGTGTCCCTTCGATTTTAGAAATAGAGGAAACGCCGATTCTGCCTCCTTATAAAGTTACTTCTGTCTTAGGAAAAGCAATCTTAAAGGAAAGTAGAAAGCAGAGGACAAATATACTGCCTATCTTTTAGACCTACTATTTGTCTTAAGGGCACCTACGGGGCATAGTGGATAGAGTGCCAAGCCTAGAATCAGGAAGACTCATCTTCCTGAGTTCAAATCCAACCTCACTTACTAACTGTGGGAACCTGGGCAAGTCACTTAATCCTGTTTGCCTCAGTTTCCTCATCTGTAAAATGAGCTGGAGAAAGATATGGCAAACCACTCCAGTATCTTTGCCAAGAAAATCCTAAATGGGGTCATGAAGAGTCAAAGATGACTGGAATGACTGAACAACAAATTTATTTTAGGGTCTTTGGACTTGGGTCAGTTGGCTTTCACAGATTAAGACAGCAGATGTGTGCTGATAAATGTTTAACAACCTGCTCTGGAAGAGTTTAATTTGCATTATTAACATTTTCTCCATTTCTTTAAGTGTAAATAATCAACAAAATAATAAATCACGCTTTGATATCTAGTATGTGCCCATGAGGAGTAAATGCTCACATTGGAAGCTTAACAATCCTCCCAAGACCCAATTCCAATCCACTCCAGCACACCACTGAGTCAGGACCAGTTAGTTGGAAAATTGCAAGTAAAAGTATTAGATTTGAGTATCTCTCTTTTTCTATTCTACACTTTGTTCTTTTGCACCTATACCAGGGTCCTGGATTGTTACAGGTGAGTGTATATTGTTTTACTTTTGTATAATCTCAAGTCCATTTTCTATTATCTGTAGTTGACAAATGTTTTCAATTATATTATTATTCAAATATTTTTCTATTACCTGCAGTTGAAAAATGTCCACCTCTCCTAAATAATTAATAAATGTAATAAGTTTTTGAGAGTTGTAATGCAAGAATGACCACCCCCAGATCATTAATACCCTAATGTTAGGTTCATAGAGCCCTTAGGCTTTACTGAGCATCGAAAACTTGAACCATATGTTGAAATATTAATGAATGGGGTTTAGTGTTGCAGACTTATAAAAATATACTTTTTTATTAAACAAATTGTGCTGAACTTAATCCTGTCCTTGAAAGTAGCAGATGCTTTTTGGTCCTTCTAGAAAACAGAACAGGAGTGAAAGTGGAGAACCTTTGAGGTCCTTCTCAGCTATGCGTTTCTATGTTTCCTCAAGCAGAAAAGATACTAAATTCCGCCTTAATCTCTAGGATTTGATGGTAATTTCTGGAATTTATTCCCTTTGCCCCTCTGCTTCAGCTTCCTCATTTGAAAATCACAGAAAAAAAATAGCAAACTAGAAATTCTCATTCATATAGATCCTCCTTGCCTCACCCTGTGCTCCCCATTTGGAATTTGTGATCATTTCAAGGGCCAGTCTAAAGCTTATTTTTATCATTTCCATAAAAAAAAGAATTATTAGGCAAATGAATAGCAGAAACATTAGTTGAATGTTTAAGCTGCTTAAGAAAACTAGTGCTTTTCAAAATCATTTTCACAGGATCATTTTTGCCTAGAAACAATGAAAGGATTCTCATCTATTTATTAAGGTTTTTAGGAGGAAGAGTGGATAGAGGACCAGATCTGGAGTCAGAAGGCTAATCTTCCTGAGTTCAAATTTGGCCTCAGAAACTTACTAGCTGTGTGACCCTGGGTAAGTCACTTAACTCTGTTTGCCTCGGTTTCCTCATCTGTAAAATAAACTGGAGAAGAAAATGGCAAAACGATCCAGTATCTTTGCCAAGAGAACTCCAAACTGGGAAGAGTCAGACTTAAATGACTGAACAACAGTTGTTTGTCTTTTGTTTTTGAAGAGAAGCAATGACAACATGGGATGCTATCTTGACTTGCGTGTGACTAGTGGTAATAACTCTACTTGAGACCACTCTGATCTTAAATTCTGTGTGCACAGCACCAAAAAGTAGTGAAACTCTATTTCTTTCAATATAATTTACAATTCAGATTTTTAAAAATCCAGTGCAGACTTCTATGCTTTTCTTCCTCCTACCAACACCTCCTTGTCCTTTATTAAAGAGGTGCCAGATTTGGAGTAAGAGATCTGAGTTTTAATCTGATTTTTGCTACTTACTCTGTGTGACCTTGGAGAAAGGGAAGAGAAGGAAACAAGCATTTGTTAAGAAACTACTACATGCCGGAGTTCAACTGTGTATGAACTATGATCTATGTTCATAGTGTGATTTGTCATCCTTACGAACGAGTAATGTTATGTTTTAGGAATTAGAACAGTGGCTGGCACACAATAATTGCTTAATAAGTGCTTGCTAAGTTTTAACTTTATGTATACTTAGTAGAGATGGTGCAAAGTGTGCCTAGGGTCATGACCTCACTTCCCTCCCCCGCCCTTTTTCAAAATGAAAAATCATCAGTGACATTAATATCTTAGATTCCCTCTCCTATATTTATTTATCCGTTCTCTTTCCTCTGTTTTGTTAAGAATTCCAATCAATTCCTGCAAACTCTGTTTCCTGTATGATCCCTTCTCTCTCTTCTGTTCATTTCACAATGACTTTCACAGGTTAGAGATGCCCAATTTAACGCCGAATAAATTAGTCGCCCTGTAATACATCTTGGGAAAGTGTTGAGAAAATACTCCCTGCTGCATTTGATGAAGCAAACAAGGAAATAAGCTCCAGTTCTTAGAAGAAGATTCTTAGAAACTCGTCCTCATCCGGCAGCTGCAAGGACAATCAAAGATTCATTAAGTTAAGCAAATGGGAAGAAATAAATGGAACTCTTAAAAGAGCATTTTCAGATGTCACCATCTTGTGTTTGAAACTCAAACTCTGAAGTCACAATCCCATGCATGGAAAAGTCAAGGGCCCTCCATGTAACATCAGTACATGTTGTAGGACCTGTGTATTTTAACTAGCTTCTGGGCAATAAGATTATGCTCCTAGGGGATGGCGGTGAGTGGTACCTACCTACACATGTGGTATAACTTTTGAACTTGACACAAAAGACCTGAATTCAAATCTTCCAACTTACTCATGGGAGAGCTGGAACCAGTTTGTACCAGCCTAGGTTGGGATTGTTAAATTTTCACGGTCAGCATTTATATTTTGGAAATAGGCAAATGCTATAAGTCAGGGCTTGATTTATTGTTTTGTTCATTGCCTAGACAGGAAAATAATGGAGAAAATGTTAGTTATACAGATTAAACTTAAAAGGGTCTTGGGGGAACTTTTCTTTTTAAATGCCAGGTATTAAATATTTATGTGCCCACTGCAGTCTGGGAGCAAGCCAATGAGCATTTGATAAGTACCTACTATGTGTTTGTCAAAAACCTACTATGTGTCAGGAATAGGGCTAAGCCCAGAATATAAAAACGAAAGGCCTGCCCTCAGGGAGCTCATAGTCTAATGAGCAAGACACCATGTAAACAACTTAGTGCAAAGAAGATATATAACAGAATAAATTGGAGATAATCTCATGTTTAATGTTAAGGGGGGCAGGGAAAGGGTTTTTTGTTGTTGGTGGTGGTGGTGTTTTTGCAGTAGGGGAAGTTTTAGCTGAGACTTGATGGAAGCCAGGGAAACTGGGAAGTGGAGATGAGGAGAAAAAGCAGTCCAGGTATAGGGGAAAGCCAGAGAAAACATACTCAGTCAAGAATGAATGTCATGTGGATGAGTAAAGATTTTATAATCTTTAAGTAAGAGTCAGAACAGGTACAGGGGCAGACAATCAAATCTGGGTAAGATCAAAACATGTAAGATAGTGGAACAGGCCTTTGACCTAGTTGAGGGACTTGGCTTTGCCACTAACAAGCTATATGACTTCGAGCAAGTTACTAACTTCTCTGGACTCCAGTTTCCTAATTTTTTTTAAGAGGGGGGAGAAGAGGTAAGGGGGGAATTGAATTAAATCCCTTCCAGCTCTTCAAATCAAACAAACAAACAAACAAACAAGCCAGATTCTGTAAGATGCCAATAGGCCTATTGCCCTTTATTTCCAAAAAGAGGAGAAAAACTACAATATAGAATAGTAGAATGTGGAAATCTGTTTGAGTGAAGCCAGCTTTGAGAGGACAAGATGATTGTCTGTTGCAGGAGACAAATATGGGAAGGGGGGAGGGTAAGAAAAACCCTCCACCAGACAAACAAAAGCAAAATCCCCTGAAATGCCCTGGTTTATTCTCCATTCCAATGAATGATTCAGCAATGAATGGCAATGCTTTAAACAAAGGCCGAAGCCTGAGCCCCCCATCATGCACCTGCATCATTTTGCTTATTAAAGCACAAGGAGGGAGAGGGAGTAGGGAAGAGGAAGCAGGCTTTTCTCCAGTGATTCTGTGATTCTGGAGCAGATGCTGCCCTGATTTTACCCAGATGGTAGGATGCTATGATACTGGATTAGAAGTCTCAGATGAATTTAGTCCAGTGACATCCAAAGCCCAGTGCCCAATTGGGAAGGAAACACATTCATAATTTCATGACACCGCAGACTGAATGTCTTTGTTCCCTTCGTCTCCTCCAAGGACTTCTCATTCAATTTTTCTTCATTTGGTTTCAATTCCCTTCAGTTCTCCATCCACTAAGACTGTCTTTTTCTTTTTTATTATCTCTTCTTTGGAACTGTGTCACACATTCAAAAACTTTCTCAGGGGATGGAAGGAGAGAAATGTAAAGAAAGTGAATAGTGGCCCCAAAGACCCTTAGATACCTTTACAAAGAGAGCCTGTGTTAAGATGCTTTGGACACTAAAATGGAGAATGTGCTGTGTATAGCAGCCATTGAGGTGATGTGATCAGGTTGTACCGTGGTGTTTTCAGCTACCGTATGATTTTTATTCCATTCCATGCAATCCTTATTTCCTACATTTCCTTTGTCCTAGACAAGACAGCATGCTGTAGTGGATAGAAAACAATGCTTAGAGTCTTGGAGTAGATAGAGAATTGACCTCAAGGTCTGGAAGATCTGGGTTTAAGTCTTGCCTCTACTGGCTATGTGACCATGAGCAAGTAAGTCTCTTAACACTGCCCCACCCCCCATGCTCTCAGTAACACTAAAACTACAAATTGCAGAAGAGTTACAATTCTGCATTGGAAACAGAGGTTCCCTTTCTAGGAATTGTTTCTTAGAAATTTTAAATCATTTTGCTGTTCTTCAGGCGTTTCAATCACATCTGACTTTCTGTGACCCCATTTGGGGTTTTCTTGGCAAAGATACTGGAGTGGTTTGCCATTTCCTTCTCCAGCTCATTTTATAGAGGAGGAAACTGAGGCAAACAGAGTTAAGTCACTTGCCCATGGTCACACAGCTAGTTAGTGTCTGAGGCCAGATTTGAACTCAGAAAGATGAGTCTTCTCTGAACCATGTACTCTATCTGCTTGTTGTGCCACCTAGCTGCCCCATACATTTTCATGGCTTCACCTATTACTTCTCTGAGGATGACTCTCCTAAACCCCAGCAACATAGTCCCACTATTCCCTGGATATATCTACTTACATGCAATTTAACTCTCTGTGTCTTAGTTTTCTCATCCATAAAATGAGGCCAATATTTACATTTACCTATCTTACAGTAGTATGATATGGAACAAACAAAATAACATATGCATAATACTATATCAACAACAAGGACTGCTGGGAAGTGTAGTTTTATGAACTTGAAAGAGAGACTAAATGACTGTGAAAGGGGACATGGGAAACCTGGAGCTTTAGAACATCTGGAGAAAGGGGAGTGTCTTACATGCCAGTGACAGGAGCTGATTGTAAGCGTTGCTCTCCCAAAATGAATATAATTGTGATCAGTTAGAGCCTTGTCTGATATGTGTAAGGAGTGACTGCCTTGACAGAATTTGTCATTTGCTTCTATGATGCTGTCTCACTCTCCTGGTACTTGGTGAATTTATCCACTGTACATTTCCTCCCTTCTCTCTCTACCTCACTGATTCCTCTAAACTATTGTTCCTTTGGTACTTCTGCTTTTGGAAAAAAACAAACCAAACCAAACTTGTTTACTTATAGTTTATACTTTTATAATGGGTTTTGTTTCTATATAAAGTCAAACTGACTTTTATTACATCCTGAACCAGTGTGTGCAGTGGAGGAATAAAGAGGAAAGGGAAAAGCTATATAACCTGTGTCCGAGCCTTGAGATCATTTATTTGGCTTGTCTTCTCAAAAATCATTCTTTGTTTTTCCTCCTTTTTATGGCCAAACTTCTTGAAAAATCAATATATAATTTGTGTCTCCTCTTTATTTCCATTTACTCTCAAATAAATCCTCTGCACTCTGGTTTGTGACTTACATGACTTAGATCATGTAACTAAAACTGTTTTCTCCAAAGTTACCAAGAATTTCGGAATTGCTAAATCTGATGGTCTTTTATCCATTTTCATCCTTCTCCTTCTACCTGCAACATTCGATGCTGTTGATAACCTTCTCTTCTTCAATACTCTCTCTTTATTTTGAGCTCCTGGAGGGCAGGGACTGTCTTTTGCCCCTTTTTGTATCCCTAGTATTTAGCACAGTGTCTGGGTAGTAGATTCTTTTTTTTTTTTTTAAACAAATGCTTTATTAACTTCTGGTTTACATCATTCATTTCCACCAGATGTTGAGTTACAATTTTTCCCCCATTTTTTCCCTACCCACCACCCCAGAATAGCAGTCCCACTAGATATCCCCTCATCCAATCTGTTCTCTCCCATATCTTCTCCCATACCCCCTTCGACTTTGCCATCAGGGCAAGGTGAATCTCTGAGCCCCAATGCCTGGACATCTTAAGAAACATTTAATTTTAAAATTTCAATTTTCAGATCCATTCCCTTCCCCCCTTGTCACCCACTCCCTCTGAGAAGATAAGCAATTCAGTATGTGTTGTACATGTATAGCTATGCAAAACATTACCATAGTAGATATATTGTAAGAGACTGCTTATATTTCCCTCCCACCCATCTCACCTCCCACCTGGTCCATTCCCTGCTTTGATCCTGTCCCTCTTTGATAGTGGGTACTTCCAACCTCCCATCCCCCCAGAATGCCCTCCCCTCCATCATCCCTCCTCTCATCCCCCTTTCCCCTACTCTCCTGCAGGGTGAGATATTTAGTATGTATGTGATTCTCTCCTTGAGCCAACTTCAATGAGAATATGCTTTTGCCTTTTTGCCTTCCTGTTCTTCCCGTCCCCTGCAACTACTTCCCCTTGCCTCTTCTACATGGGATAGTTTACCCTACCCTGTCTCTCCCCATCTCCTCTTGCCACTTTCCTCTCTCACCTCTTAACTTCACCCCTTAAGAACCATCCCTTCCCATCAAATTCAACCTGTGTCCTCTATCCATGTATACTTGTAAACATATATACACACATTGACATATGTATTCATATGCCCATATACCCTTCCTCAATTATTTTCATAATGAGAGAGGTTTCATCAGTCACATTTATTGTTTTTCCATGTAGGAGTGTAAATAGTTCAACTTTGATAAGTTCCTTTTGATTTCTTTTCCTTGATTACCTTCTCAGGCATCTCTTGCTTCTTGTGTCTGAATGTCAAATTTTCTATTCAACTCTGGTTTTTTCCTCAAGAGTGCTTGAAAGTCCTCTATTCCACTGAATGAACATATTTTCCCCAGAAACAAGATACTCAGTTTTGCTGAGTAGGTGACCCTTGGCTTCAATCCCAGCTCTTTTGCCCTCTGGAATATCATATTCCATGCCCTTTGATCCCTCAGTGTAGAAGCTGCCAGGTCCTGTGCTATTCTGATTGGATTTCCACAATATTGAAATTGTTTCTTCCTGGCTGCTTGGAGTATTTTCTCCTTGATCTGGGAGTTCTGGAACCTGGCTACAATATTTCTAGGGGTTTTCTTTTTGGGATCATTTTCAGGAGGTGATCAGTGGATTCTTTCAACCTCTATTTCGCCTGCTAGGTCTAATACATCAGGGCAATTTTCCTTGAGAATTTCTTTAAGGATGATTTCTAGGTTCTTTCTTTGATCACAGCTTTCAGGTAGTCCAATAATTTTTAAATTATCTCTCCTGTATCTATTTTCCAGGTCAGTGGTTTTTCCCATGAGATATTTCACATTGCCTTCTAATCTTTCATTTGTTTGGATCTGCTTAACAGCATCTTGATTTCTCATAAAGTCATTAGCTTCCATTTGCTCCAGTCTAACTCTGAAGGAATGAATCTCCTCAGTGAGCTTTCGAGATTCTTTTTCTATCTGGCAAATTTGGCTTTTTAAGGCATTCTTCTCCTCATTGCCTTTTTGAGCCTCTTTTGCCATTTGAGTTAATCTATTTTTTAAGGTGCTATTTTCCTCAGTCAGGCTGTTGACTCTCATTTCATACTTTTCCTGCATCCTTCTCATTTCTCTTCCCAATTTTTCCTCCACTTCTCTTATTTGGTTTTTAAAATACTTCTTAAGGTCCTCTATGGCCTGTAGCCAGCTTGTATTTTCATTTGGGGCTTTTGGTGCAGGATTTCTGACCTCAAAGTCCTCCTCCATGCTTTGATCCTCTTTGCCCCTAAAATAGGAGTCCAATGTTGAATTTTTCTGTATATTTTGTTTCTTTTGCCTAGGCATGGTGTCACTTAATTACTTGATTTTGGGGCTTGCTGCCACAGTAAGACTTTGCCACCAGAAAGGAGAGCTTCTGCCCAAACGTGGGGTCTTCACAACTTCCGCAGTTTGGGTGGCCTCTGCAAAGCCTCCACCCACTCTGGCAAATTGGACGCCCACCCCAAACTCCGCCCCCCCCCAGACCACAATCCAGATCCAGGCATTTAAAGCAAGAGTGATTAACCACCAGACTGATTGCTGGATCTCCCTACAGTTTGCAGACCAGGAGCTAGAGCTGCCACTGACGCTGCAAAATGGCCTCTGTGCTACGTTTCTTCAGCGGCTTTGCTTTTTGCCCCCAGGGGAGGAAGCCGACAACTTCCCCAAATACTGGTCCCCAAGTCTATAGGGCACTAACCTCTCACTTTGTCCTAGGCATATCTGTGCTGATAATTCTGGAATCACCACAGCTGCTGGTGTTCTGGGGTCCCTCCAGCCGGCTACTGGCCCAGCCGCCCTGGGGCTAA
>WOXC01000116.1:0-54339 GCA_011680675.1 Gymnobelideus leadbeateri
AGGGCTGGTGATCTATTCACTGCACCACCTAGCCGCCCCCTAAACTTAAATAAATTTAAAAAGAGAGAAAGAGGGAGAGAGAGAGTTAACTCTGGAAAATTAAGAAGAGAGGGAGAGGTAAGGAAGTAGGGATACTTGTTGAAGACAATATCGTAAGCTCTGTAACTCCACCACTAGTAGGCCTGTATCTCAAAGAGAGCAAAGAGGAAAAGGACCCATGTGTATAAGAATGCTTATAGTAGCTCTTTTGGGGCAAAGAACTAAAAACTAAATGCTCATTGTTTGGAGAATGACTGAACAAATTATGTCAAATAATATTGTGATTTAAGAATTGATGAAAAGGATAGTTTTGGAGAAAACTGGGAAGACTTGTATGAACTGAAGAAGTGAGCAGAACAAGGAGAATTTATACAATAGCAATATTGTAAAGACAAACAGTTTTGAAAGAACCAAGAACTCTGGCATTAACAGAGTAACCATTCATGGTCCAGAGGACAATGATGAATCATGTTACCAATTTCCAGGATGGGAAATGATGGACTCAGTACAGAATGAAATATTTTGTATTGTTTGAACATGGACAATGAGAGAATTGTTTTGCTTGAGTGTGAATATTTTTTACTAGGGTTTTTTTTTTTTAATGGGGTGGAATGAAGTGGCAGGGAGGGAAAAAATTAGATTTTTGTTAATTGAAAACATTGTTTTAGAAAGACATTGAGAAATTGGAGAATACTCATGGGATAGCATCTAGGACAGGTGAAAGACCTTGCCTTCATGCCATACAAAGACTGGTTGAAGGCACTGGGGACATTCAGCCTGCTGAAGAGAAGATTGGGGGCAGGGTGGGAGGTGTATTTGAGTTTACTTATTTGAGGGGCTGTCCTGTGTATCAGGAATTACACTTGTTTTTGGCCCAGAAAGCAGGACTAGGAGCAGTGGGTGGGAGACACAGAATGGTCAACAGAACCCTGCTGTCAGGAGAAACTAGTAGCTCTAGCCACAAGTAGAATGGGCTGCTTTGAGGGATGGTAGGTTCTCTGTCCTTCCAAATTTTCAAATAGAGGCTAGATTATAGGGGCTCCTAACTTGGGCATCCATTGGGGGGGGGTCTGTGGATAGGGATTGTGAACTTGGATGGGGGGGGAAATTATGTCTTTCTTTTTTTTTTTTTTAAAGCAATTGGGGTTAAGTAACTTGCTCAAGGTTACAGGGCTAGTCATTTGATTTATGCATGGGTGCTCATTTTCAGAGGCCGGATCTGATCTCGGGTCATCCCAACTCCGAGGCCGGCGCTCTTACTCACTGCGCCACCTAGCCGCCCCTTTAGGGCAATTGGGGTTAAGTAACTTGCCCAAGGTTACACGGCTAGGTTTTTGTTTGTGCGGATTAAGTGTTGGAGGCCGGCTCCGAACTCAGGTCCTTCTGATTCCAGGGCCGGCACTCTATTCACTGCGCCACCTAGCCACCCCAATTATGTCTTTCTTTAGCACTTCATCCAGCATATTTAAAGACATTGAGATGAACCCTTGCCTAAGGGGTCATGACACAAAAATGGTTTAAAAAGTCCTTGACCTTGTTGGATGTATTATAGTGGATTCCTTTCAGTTATATTACGAGTTGGACTAGACATCTGCTGAAGTCCCTTCCAATATTCAGATCCTGTGATTCATAGTATATTCATGTATCAGAAATTGAACCATGTATTTCACTTGTAAACTTGTAATCATTCAGGTTAGGTTTACATACAGTCTGAAAAATGATTCGATAATTGCCAATTCCCTTTGCCCACCTTTCTGCCATTCTCACCCTCACCGCTGAAAGGAAAGGGACCACCATGGCCCATTTTGTTTTTCCTTTGTTTTGTGGATTACTGTGGCCAAAGATTTTGTCACCATTTGTCCAGCCTTCTCATGATGAGCCTCTGTCTTTATCGGGGCTGCTTCTTGGAACATAGTCTGTGTCTGAGACTATTGTCCAAGCTTTTCTATTGTGGTAGAATCTGTCAGGTGTCACACCTGCCTTTGAGAACCCAAGGAATAGAGAGAGAGAGAAATGAAATAACTTCCCCAAGTAGCAGAGCCATTTCATGACATTTGAATCAAGCTGCTAGAGTCCAGGGCATAAGTCCATAACTAGTTTATTTTGGGATGGCCTTCTACTCAAGGACCTATCAGCACACTGACTGTACCATCCCTGATCTCATGGTTTTAGGGGAATAAGAAGGGGCTCTTCCCCTGGGCGTTAGTCTAGCACTTTCATTTTACTGATGAAGAAACTGAGATCCAGAAAGCAGATAATTTGCCTCAAGTCACACGGGTAGAGCCAGTACTAGAATTCAGTCCAGCACTTTCTGCTGGACCATTAGGAGTAACCATATCATGTGCTGGCCGTGCAGATACTCTGTAATTGCTACAATTAAGCTGAGCTGGATAGCAGGCCTACTCTTCACCTGCCTGTACACCTAGGTATGTAGTGTTCTTTAGGAAAGCTGCCACCAGGCTGAAGACAAGACACCAACACAACTTCCAAAGGGACTTGATAATAAAAAGGAACTATAATTTGGTCAGGAATTCTGAGCGGTGGATTGTCTCATTGTAGGGAAAAGAAAGGAAAAAATGGTGGTTTGGGAAAAGGCATGGAAAAAATCAGAAGTAGGAGATGATTTAGGTTGGAAAAGGGAGCTGCAGATTGCCAGATACTTGGTGATTTAAAATCAGCTTGCTTTTGTTTTAGATTTCAGGTTTATTCTAATTGGTGGGATATATGCTTTTCCTACTTTGTCCAAGGCTCCTGAAAACTTATCTCCTTTATTCTCTGACCTATTTCTCTTCCTACCCTTTGCCAACTTGTTTTTTCTCTCACCTTCAACAGCTGTGGTTAAGAGTTTTGAGATGGGAAGGAAATTAAGGTGACAGGACATAACACATTAATCCGAATAGCCTTAAATTTTGACTTCCTGGTATACATATAAATATTTATCATTTGATCTCCCTAGGAATTTGTATTCTTACACACTTTTCATTCTAGATTGTGTTTATCCATGTTATATGTCTCATCTTCCCTACTAGAACTTAACTTCCTTAAAGCAAGAACTATGTTGTATTTGTCTTTATGTCTTCTCCAGAACACAGCACAGTATATTGTATGTACTAGGTGCTAGGTTTGAATGAATATCGCAGGCTGGGCATCTGGTTTCTGTTATTGGATCTAATAATGTGGAAGATGGCATTGCTTCTTGCCTTGGCCTGCTTTTAAGAAACCCCACCTGGAAGTGGCAGGTTGCCTGTTACACTTTCAGATAACTCCAGAAGTTTACTGCTCCTGTAAGTCCACAGATTCCTCAGAGCAGCAAATGAGGGTGACTAAGGCAGTGGACACAAGGCTCCATTTGGTTCTCTGGGGTCTGATCACCCTAGATAAAGGGATGCATAAGCAGAAGTGGCTTTGTGCACACAGTGCTACATGGCTTATAATTTCTCTCATCTTTAATACTTAGAAAGATCTAAGACTTCAGTGCTGTGGCTGTTCCCAGGGTGCACATCAGAAACCCATTGATACCTTAGTTTTCATGATTTCCTGTGGCCAAGAAAATTCACCACTTAGCCTTCTGCTGATGAACTTCTTTGAACTTAGACTGGTTCCTTGACAATAGATGCAATTCATTGCTGTACTTGTCTTTAGAGGCTTTCCAGTTTGATAGGAATTGTCAGAGCTTGTTCTCTGTTGAACCTAGGGCCCCTGTGATATCATGAGGCACTGGAGTAGGACTTTATTTAGGGAAGTACCACCACTGTAAGGACCTCAGAGGCCATCTAGTCCAGTCCCCTCTCATTTTATAGAGGAGGAAAAGAAGACTCAGTAAGGGGAAATGACTTATCTGAGGTCACTTGGTAAGGGAGTGATAGTCAGGATCAAAATTCAGATCTCCTGATTCTGGTCAAATGCTCTTTCTGCTATAGCACATCATTTTTTTTGAGAAATTTTTTCCATGTTTTATTTCTTTGATTTTTTCCATGGTTTCCAGAATTGGGGACCTTCTTTCTTTTCATACTTCTGGTGAACCAGATATGAGGCACATCTTGTTAGATGCCATGCTCTGGTATTATGGAATGTATGATGTAGTTTTTGTTTTTAAGGCATCCTAGAAAGGAAGATTTAAATGACCTCTGAAGGCTAATGTCAGTCACCCTACCTACCCCCCTACCCCCTCTCATTGTTATTGGAATTCATGCATGCATGGAGAGTGGAAAAAGGAACTTAATTACTGGGGAGGGGAACTGTAACCCTGCTTGAACTGCTGGTTGAAAGTCCTGGACCCACCCCTTAGCCTTAAAAAAAAAAAGATTTTCTTGCATTTGCTGCCAAAGGGTAGCAAGAACCCATATAAATACCATCCTCCCTCTGGGTGGTGTGAGACACTTCTACTTTTGGTTCCACAGGTGCAAAACAGAGACTCTAGTTTCCATGCAATAGCTTTTTTGGCATTGTTTCATTCTGTTAGAAAAGTCAATTCTTTGAAAGAGGGAGACATGGCAATCATAGGTCCATAGGCATTTAGAGACTTAGCTTTATAACTTTCAAGTGCTGACCAATAAGTACTATTTTGCATGAAAATACCAGTGTTATCATGATATGACTTCCATTTAAAATTTGAAAGTTTAGTTACCTTGAACCCAGAAATGCTCATTGTTTGGCTGTGCGGTCGCTGTATTTTGGCTTTGGATATCACCATCTCTCCCCAGAATTATAACCCCCACTAAACGTGTTGAATACTCCCTTGGATCTAGTTCTCCTGGTAGTCTGTGGTGGCCTTTTGGAAACCATAACAGTTATTGGAGTGAGAACATCTGTGGTAACCTGGGTCTGTATCTTTTCTCTCAAAAGACTATGGTTTAGGTGGCATAGGAAATTGTCTTGATGCAGTCTTGAGCTGCTCCAGTGCAGTTGGAGTCTATGGGATAAAAGGAGTTTGTTGTAAGCTGCACCAGATTTATTCATTCATTTTGAGAAATGATCATAGTAAGTCAGTGTTGTTCTTTGGTTCCTTTGGTATGTTAGCCGAACAAGGTGTAAATCAATTTTCATAAAATCTTTGAGAGTTGAGATCACATACATAATATTTGGTACTTGAATTAGCACTTGGAAACTTAGGAGTTGAAATGCTTTTATAAACACTGGACCCTGGGAATTGGGAAACCAGGGTTCAATCTTGTTCTGTTACTGACTAGTTGTGTCTCCTTTGGGCAAGTCATTTCCCCCATATCTGGGTCTCAATTCCTTCTGTCAAATGAGACTTGATTTGTAAAGTCCATTCCAACTCTAACATTCGATGATTCTATGTTTATAATATTTTTGGCCCTAATATTTACCTTCATAACACTTACACTTTCGATAGTCACTGCCATTGAGTTTAGGGCGATCTGGAATTTACAAAGAGCTCAATATGAACATAAGTAGAAGTCTAATTATGCCAAATGCAGATTTGGATCTTAAAATAACTCTTGTTGGTAGTTTTCAGTTTGTGTGTGGGGTTATAAAAAACAAGGTTAGCTCTTTTTAGTTCTTATGTGTAAGCCTTTTTCCCTCCCCTTTAATAGGAGTTCTTTAGTTCACAAACCATGGCAGAACACATTTTCAAAGCAGTTCATGGAGATTTAGCCATGCAATTTATTTATCCCTGCTCACCACGAAAGTCTCAAAACCAAATAGTCAGATGGCTGCGTAGGGAAGCTATGATAACAGCTGGTCCTTGAGGGCCTGAAGACCAGAGAGGAAGAAGCATTCTTTGGGGTATCTGCACTGATAGTAGACAGATGGAAATGAAGAAACAAAAAAGTGTAAAATGCCAGGGTGGTCTAACAGATCTGTGAGATTTAAGATTAGATATTTTCCCAAGGAAAGACCTTATGATGAGTAAGATTTTGTAGGAGGAATTTTGTGGTTCTTTGTCCCTACAGAGACCCCAACATTTAAAAAAGACTCCGAAAAAATTTTTGGACCCAAACTAGGTATTAGTGGTAGTAGAAAGAATGCAGGGAGGACTCAGGTTGAAATTCTGGCTCTGCCACCAGCTAGCACTCAACAGTAATGGGCTTCCAGGTTCCTTGTATGTAAGTAAGGGTTAGGACCAGATGAACTTGCAGGTTTCTTCCAGCCCTGGAACCTTACAAACCTCAAAGCACCATATAAATGTGAGCTGCCGTTGTTATTATTTTGGCGGGTAGTGTTCAGTAAAACCTTTTTAGAGTGAGTGGGTTGAGATTACCAAAACTGTTTGTGGATAAAATCACAACAAAGATCTATGAAACATTGTTTAACATAAAAAAGACATCACTTCCTCACATTTTTCTAATGTCAAAGGTTAATTTAAAATATTAATGCTGAAAAGATTAATTTAAGATATTAAATCTACTAGGCAAGAATACATGTACATATTGTAATTACTTCCTTTTTACAATTAAAGTAATTGGATTATATTTAATGAGCTATTTACAGTTAATAATTAAAAAAGACTTATCTTTTCAGTATTCCCCATGTGCAGAAAGAGATGGGGGAAACTCAGTGCTCTGATATAATTATCTCAGCTCAAACTAAACTTGAAAAAGCCACTCTGCTTTTAAGAAAAAGGGTCAGAACAATATTTTTAAATGCTTGCATTTTATGAGTAGAGCAGTAGATAACATGAGCTTAAGAGTCAGGAGTTCTCATTTACAATTCCAAACTGGTCCCTAAGTAAGCTGTGTATCCTTGGGAAAGTCACTTCATTCCTTTGGACCTCAGTTTCCCTTTTTTCTTTTTAATGAGTGTTGGATTTGATCATGGATTCTTAACCTTTTGTGTGTCATGGACCTCTTGGTGTAGGCTGGTAAAGCCTATAGACCCTTTCTCAGAATCCTTTTTTAAATTCATAAAATGTGAAAGGGAATTACAAAGGAAGCCAATTATATTGAAATATATTTATCAAAACATTTTTAAATATTATAACACACTAGAAATTATCCAAGAACGTGTCTTAGTTCATTTTAATAGGAGGTAGCATTTCTTACATAGTTTTATGCTTGGTAAAGTATTGTCCTTGCAACCCTGTGAGATGTAGGTAGTGTAAGTTTTCTTTTCCCCGTTTTACAGATGAAGAAAATGAGGCCCAGAGAAGTTATGTGATTCACTGAAGGTCATTCAGCAAGATGCTAAAGCTAGGACTCAAACCTAGGCCCTTGATGCTAGGTACCCGCTGCACCCCTCCCACCCCCCCCCAAAAGTCCTTAGTGAAAAGATTTGATGGGTTGAATAATACCCAAGGAATTAAGCTTAAAGCAGTTCTCCAGGGCACTGCTGATAAAAGTAGCCCATCAGAAGGGCTAGAAGCTTACATGCTCACCTCTATGAAAACATTGGTTTATTTTGAAAAGCAGTGGGGGCTGAGCAGGTTTTTCTGAGGTTGGTGCTTTAAAATGATGAGTTTTATGTTGTTGAAAGTGAAGCATTTGAGGCCCCTGAGCAGCTGGCTAAAGTTGGGTGCAAAGAGGGAAAAACAGTGTGTTATCCTCATTAACACTCTATCGGTTCTGGTATAAGCATGTCTGGAAGACTTTCTTGTGTTAGCAGGCATAACCTATTTGGGAAGATCAGCCTGCAAAAGGTGACACCCCTTACATAAAGATGGGAGGTCTGGGGATACTTGGAAATGACCTTCATGGTGCAGTGGTGGTGGTCGTGGGTGATGAGGAGCTGTTTTTCAGATAGCCACAATTTAGATGGTTCATTTAAGAATATTTTGCTCTCAAAATACATAGAATGAAAATACTGAATTGTTTAACTGTGCCAAATGGTGAAATGCATGAATGTTAGAGTTGCAGCTGACTTGTTTAGATAGTCGAGACCTCCTATGCCTCCTATGCCTCCTTTTGATAAAACATCCCTTCCACTGCAGCCTGTTGTTCTGATTGCTGCATTTGTCACAGTATCATTATTCTAATTTGTCTTTCTAACTTCTTTAACTACTTCTCCCTTATTACCCTTTGGCAGAACTCCTGACATTTCTGGCCACCAGTCTGCCCCACTATCCATACATTCTACTAACCTACTACCAGGTTAATCTTAAAATGTTCATCACTTCCACTGCCCTAAACTTTGAGTAGTTTTTTTTGTGTCTATAGGATGAAGTTAAAATCTTCCTCAGTCTTATATTAATTCTTACATTAATACTCTTTGTAAAAAATTAAAATTTTTTAAATTTTGTTAGATATTTTCCAGTTACATGTAAAAAAGTTTTTAACAATCATTTTTTAAAAATTAGATTTCCAAGGGCGGCTAGGTGGCGCAGTGAATAGAGCGCCGGCCCTGGAATCAGAAGGACCTGAGTTCGGAGCCGGCCTCCGACACTTAATCCATACAAACAAAAACCTAGCCATGTAACCTTGGGCAAGTTACTTAACCCCAATTGCCCTAAAGGGGCGGCTAGGTGGCGCAGTAAGAGTGCCGGCCTCGGAGTTTGGATGACCCGAGATCAGATCCGGCCTCAGAAAATGAGCACCCACGCATAAACAACGACTAGCCGTGTAACCTTGAGCAAGTTACTTAACCCCAATTGCTTTAAAAAAAAAAAAAATTAGATTTCCAAACTCTCTTATTTGCTCTAGTCCCTCCACTCCTTGAGAAGGCAGGCAATTTGATTTAGGTTATATGTATGAGATCTTGCAAAATACGTTTCCATCTTAGTTATGTTGTAAAAGAAAACCCAACCAAAAATAAAATGATAAAAATAAAGAAAATCTATTTTAGAAGTGTGCTTTAATCTGCATTCAGAGTTGATCAATTTTGTATCTGGAGGTGGATAGCATAGTTCATCATGGGGCCTTTGGGATTGTCATGAATTGTTGTCTTTATCAGATTGGTTAGTAGGTCATCCTTAAAATGTTGCTGTTACTGTGTATAGTGTTCTTCAGGTTCTGCCTGTTTAACTTTGCATGAGTTCATATAAATCTTCCCAGGTTTTTCTGAAATCATCTTGCTCATCATTTCTTTAAAAAATAATAATTTATTTTTTGTTTTCAACATTCACTTCCATAAGATTTTGAGTTTAAAATTTTCTCCTCCCTCCTCCTTCCCCCTCCCCAAGATTGTGTACAACCTGATATAGGCTCATCATATACATTCATATTAAACGTATCTTCACATTAGTTATGATGTAAAGAAGCTTTAGAACTAATGGGAGGAACCAGGAGAAAGAGACAAAACAACAACAAATCGTCTGCTTCCATCCGCACTCAGACTCCAGCTCTTTCTCTGGATGTGGATCTCTGCTCATTTCTAAACTTGAGTAGTTTTTTGGTGTCTATAGGATGAAGTTAAAATCTTCCTCAGTCTTATAGTATTCCATCGCAATTATACAACACAACTTGTTCAGCCATTCCCCCATTGATGGGCATTGCCTTGATTTTCAATTCTTTGCCACCACAAAAAGAGCTGCTATAAATATTTTTGTACAAATAGGTCCTTTTCTCTTTTCTTTGATCTTTTTGGGCATCAAACCTAGTAGTAGTATTGCTGGGTCAAAGGGTTATGCAGTTTTATAGCCTTTTGGGCATAGTTTCAAATTGTTCTTCAGAATGATTGGCCTAGTTTACAATTCCACTAACAGTGCATTAGTGTCCCAGTTTTTCCATGTCCCCTCTAGCATTTGTCGTTTTTCTTTTCTATCATAAACTAGCCAATCTGAAAGGTGTGAGTTGGTATCTCAGGGTTGTTTTAATTTGCATTTCTCTAATCAGTGGTGATGTAGAGAAATGGCCCTCTCAAACTATAGCCTTCATATACTCTGTACTCCAAGCAAACTGGATGATCATGGAATCATAGATTTAGCTCTTGAGGGATTTTAGAGATCACCTGATCCAGCTCCCTGACTTTACGGATGAGAAGATGGAGACATCCTTTGCTTATCACTCTGCTTTTCCTCATGTTCTTACCTGTGTGGAATACTTCCCTCTTGCTACCCACCCTCCATCCTCAGCTTTGCCAGTTGAGGCCTTTAAGGCCTAGCTCAGATATTGTCCTCTTTGTGAAGCCTTCCTACAGTCTTCCAGCTGGACCTGCTCTCTTTTCATCATATGTCATATCACTTTGTACTTTTCTTACATCTATTTTTGTTGTGTTTGTACATTATCTAGTAGATTGTAAGCACTTTAAGGGTAAGGACAATGTTTAGTTTTATTTGTGGTTTTCCCAATGTCATAATGCACTGGGTGTAATGAGCACTTAAAAGTTTGAGTAAATGAATTTTCCTCATAATCCCTCCCCTCAATAATCAATAATCCTTCAATATGAAATAATTTCTCCCTTCAAAGATTTTAGTCTTATAGAAGCAATAAGACTTGAATATTCACATCTGCTGTGAGGCCTGCTGATGGAGAGATTACTTCCTGCTGGGGTAATCAAGGAAGGCTTTGAGGACGAAATGACATTTGAGTAGGACCTTGAAGGATGGGCAGGAATTATAGAATTGTAGCATTTAAAGGTCTCTCCGATCTTCCAAGAGGTGTCAGACTTGGCATTCTAGCTGTAGTCAGAAGATTAACATGTATTAGGAAATATTTAAGAAAATAAGTAAAAATTCAGTAAAACATAGATAATATTACTACCTGGTTTCCTCAGTCAATAGGTAGTACTCACCTAGATGTACAGTTTAATGGCCCCCATTTTTTTTAGTTTTGCACTACTGTTCAGTCCAACCTGCCAGTCTCCCACCCAATGGAGGGAATTAATCCCTTCTATTACATTCCCAAAAAACATTCTGAGAAGGGGTTCATTACACAAAAGAAGGTTAAGAGCTCTGGATTTAATGAATAAAGCTGGATTCTTGCTCAGCTATGGGCAATTTGACCTCCTCTAGAAACTGAATTTCTAACTTGATGGCAAGCAATTTAGGACCCAAGTTGGTTTTCTTTTAGGAGTCTCCTCTTGGGAATGTTTCTTCCTCCTGCACTGCTGTCCCCCATCCCGAAATCCAGGTGAAGTGACTTGCCCAGGGTCACAGAGCTAGTAAGTGTCAGGTATCTGAGGTGGATTTGAACTCAGGTCCTCCTGCCCCAGGACATTTCTTTTAGATCTTTTTTGGCTCTGACCTGTTATTTCATTAGCATAGGAAACCCACAGGAAAGAAATTCCCTTTACCTATGCATATTAAGCAGTGTCCATGTTAAACCAATTTTCCTTCAAAATGTTTATTTACATTTCCCTGCAGAGCCCACCCTGAAAGGTGAGGAGCACTTTATTTCTACCTCCTGGCCTCTGTTGAGCCAGTAGACAAGAAGCCCAACTGTGAGGTTGTTTTTTGATGATGCTTATGGTTGTTTGATTTGGACTGTTCTCACACAGAACAGAATTCGCCAAGAGCAACGTCAGAGCAAACTTAGGATTCATTTGAACTCATGACCATTGGCTGAATGTTATACTATTCTTTATTCAGGGTTCATTGAGTCTAGCAGCTTTCTAGTATTAAGAAATTTACTGTGATCATTCTCAATTTCAAGAGTTGACCAGTTGATTAAGTAGACTATTCACATGCATTTGTTTACTTATTACAGTCCTTTCTGACCTCTTTGGAGTTACATACCCCCCCTTATTTGATTTTATGATACCTTTTCTCCCCCTCAAATGTGTTGTATGGCATTCCCTAATTTTTTTTAAGGCAGATTGAAATTAATATGACTTTAAGAGTTGTACAATGCCTCTGGATGAGTAGTGACATGCAGTTGGGTAGCTAGTTGTTCCGTGCTGGGTGTGTATCTCAGCCTTGTAAGTAACTCCTCTTTCTTTATGCTGGGCAGCTGGAGAAAGAGCTCATCTCCTTTATTTGTTCTGCCCATGGAGTGGATGGACTAGTGAAGTTTGGGTGCCTCCTTACAGATTTGAATTGCCAGATCATCACCTTACCTCATCTGTAATGCCCTTTACCCTTCTCACTGTGTATCTAAAATCTGCCCTGCTCAAAAGTCTTTCCCAAGGAGCTCATAAAATGCTCTCCCTCTTTGGAACTCTTACACACATTTGTCAGTTTATTGCATACTGACCTTTGGCAATCCCCATTTTGTTGTATTGAATCTTTATTGATTTGTCATGTTTCCCAAACTGTATTTTGAATCCCTTGAAGGTCATAGTTGATTGATAGGGTCCTACCTTGAAATTCCTGTTATAGAATGGTGGTGTCTCCCTCATCTATCCAGTCTCTTAGTATTCCTCTTATATACTTAGGGTTTTCTGACTTGTATGCCGTTTATCCCCATTTCTGTCTTAGCACCTGACTGTAAACTCCTTAAGGGTAAGGTGTCTCAGTTATTGTATTCCTTCAGCACTGAACACATTGTGTTGACCCTAGTAGACATTTAGAGAAGACTGGTGGTTTGACCATTATTGGGAAATGAGTGATAAGTGGGTCTATTCCAGAGTGACTTTCTGTAAAAGGCGGTGGGCAGGGAGAGAGGGTGCCTTATTCTCCCTTCTGTTTCAGGATTGATTCTCATAAATCTCCAGGAGTGTGAGTGGAGAATGGGCTTTTGTGGAAGCGAGCATCTGCACAGCTGCTGTTTGCTGTGGACTCTTCCTTAGTTGCCGGTGAGATTGGCCACTGGTGACCAGTGAGGAGGAGAACACGGTTTTAGGGATGAATCCTATGATTGGCGGCATAGAATAGAGGATGGGGAATTTCAGGCCAGTTTGCTCTGTAATCTCACTCTCTGTTGCTTGGATATAGTTGTGACTGCTGAGTCTCTCTCCTTACTTTGGTTGGTGTGTGAACAGTTCACATCTTAGATTGCTGCTTCTGACTGCTCAGTGACCACACGGTGTGTTTGTATATTGCCCTGAGCTGTCAGCAAAACATTCTGCTGAATTTTCTTTTTTGTTGTTGTTGCTCTGCAACCTTTTTTTTTTCCCCTGGCCTTTTGCAGTTTCGTAAAGTCGGGTTCTTTTTTGGCCTTTCCAGCCCAGGGAGGGAGCAGATACTGCAGAGAGAAACTTGAAATGTGAAGACATCATAGAAATTAAAAGGAACAGTTAGACTCTTGGCAAGATGAAATGAGACTTACTCGGCGGCTTGATGGGAATTTCGGTTCTGATTATCTCCTTCCTTCCTTCCTTATTTCTAAAACTGCCCACTGTGTCTAAGCCACCAGTGGGTACTCTTCTTGGCTTGTCCATGAAAAGCTTAGCTCTTGACCAGTATCTGATAGGCACCTACCTATGAGAGTATGGAGGGAGAGAAGACCTAAGCTCCATTTCCAGTTAAGGGAGTCAAGTAGAATCAGCAACTTTTTCATGAGCCACCAGCCTTGGTGTATACAGAGAGTGCTGGGTTAATGACTCCTTGTTCATCTGAGAACACCTAGGCTGCATTATTTCCTTTGGGCAGTTCAGAATTTTTAGTCACCAACAACTACCTGGTGACCAGTCTCTTTTGGCATTAGCTAGAGACATGGAAGTTATGTTTGAAACTAAGCAGTGGTTTATTGTGCTTGAGTATATTATTAAAAGACCTTCAGTGACCCAGAGAGGAACTGTCAGCTAGGCTGGACAAGTTTTTCCCTGTTAGACTCCCCAGGTAGTCTTAATGGCTCCAGACCTGGTAATTCAATACTCTTAAGTATTGACTGAAAGAATAAAACTGTTTTTTAGTCATGTCCAACTCTTTATGACCCCATTTGGGGTTTTCTTGGAGTGGTTTGCCATTTCTTTCTCTATTTTGTAGATGTGGAAACTGAGGCAAATAGGGTTAAGTGACTTGAACAGAGTCATCCACTTAGGAAGTGTCTGAGGCCAGGTCTGAGTCTTCCTGCCTCTAGGCCCAGCACTCTACCTACTTTGCCACCTAGCTGCCCAAGGGTAAGACAAAGAGTACATGAACACTAATGGGAATTGGGGGTAGGGTTTCTGCATTTATGAGTAGAGCTAGACTTCTAAGTTTGTATTTGATCATTTAGAGAGAAAAATAGAAAGGCTTAGGTAGTTTAAAGTTACTGGAACCATGTAATTTTATTTGGAATTTGCAAGAAATTTATTAATAGTTTGGGCAGGTAAAATGTTGGCTCTCTGGGTAAAAGTAAAATATAAAACATTAGGGCTGGAATGGAATAGAGATCATTGAGTCCAAGTTCTAATTGTATCAATGATAATGATATCAGTTTCAATTTAATATTTGAATTGTCTATTTCACAGGGTTGTTGAGAATGAGATGCTTTGTAAACTTTAAGGAGCTGTATAAATGTGTGGCTGTTGCTGTTTTTCTTCTAGTACCTGCCTCATTGTAGTGACTTGAGATTTTTCAAGGATATGCTAGTGGGGACATAAACTCTGACTACTCCTAACTCCAACCTGGAAAGGCTTCCTAGGCCAGGTCTGAGTTCATTAGCAGAGGATTGGCCACCAGGTAATTAATTTGGAGGACATAGCAACTTATGAAACTAAGTAAACTAAAAATATAGATTTTTTTAAAAGTATTGTGATTAATCATTTAATTGTACAAATACAGTATAAACATAAGAATTATCATTATTATTATTATTAATAACACTGTGCAGATCCCTACTGGGTATTTTAGTCAAGATGGGAATATAAAATTTTATATGAAGAAATTTTTCTTAAAGACTCAATAAAGGAACTTGGTTTCACATGACATTTCTGGATACTATAGCCAACTATACTTTTATACTAATGAGAAACAGGATCACAGGATCAATAATGTCAGTAAGCATTTATTAAGCACCTACTTATGTGCCAGGCACTGGAGATACAAAGAAGGACAAAAACCAGCCCTTGCTCTCAAGGAGCTCACAGTCTCATGAGGGAGACAGCATGCAAACAACTGTGTACAAACAGACTGAATTGGAGGAAGGCACTAACATTAAGGGATATCAGAAGAATTTCTCATAGAAAATAGAGTTTCGCTGGGACTTGAAGAAAGCCAGGGATTGGTGATGAGAGAGAAGAGTGCTCCAGGTATGGGAGGAACAGCCAGTGCAGACCTCTGGAGTGCTCAGGGTGCTGGAGCACAGGGGCTGCATTGGGGCAGGAGCAGTGTGTGGAAGTACAGTAAGCTAAAAGGAGAGTAGATATGGCTAGGGGGGAGCAGATTTGGAAGGACTTTGAATGCCAAACAGGATTTTACACTGAGCCTAGAGATGAGAGGGAGCCCTTGACATTTGTTGAATATTGATGCCGTGGTCAGATCTGCACCTGAGGAGGATTGTTTTGATAGCGGAATGGAGGATGGACTGCAGTGGGTTGAGATTTGAAGCAGGTATTGCAGTAGTCCAATTGTGAAGTTTTGAGGGTCTGCGCCAGGGTGGTGGCAACTTTAGAAGAGAAGACAGGTGTATTGGAGAGCTGTCACAGAGGTAAAATCAACAGGCCTAGGCAACAGCTGGGGTGTGGGAGATGAGAGAGTGTGAGGAGTTAAGGATGGCTCCTGGGTTGACTCCCAAGTGACACTTGGGTATCAGGAAAAATGGTGCAGTAATATGAAAGTTCAGAAATGGGGAGGGCTTGAGGGAAGAGATGAGTTCCATTCTGGACATGGTGAGTTTGAGTTGTCTACAGAATATCCAGTGTGAGATATTTAATACGCATTTTGAGATGTAAGACTAGAAGTCAACACAAGTTAGGGCTGGGTAGGTAGATCTGAGAGAGATACTGAAGGCACTTCAAATATCAGGGATTACTAGGGCTTGGTGGCAAGGGGATCTACTTCAGGAAAGCAGGCAGAGGCAGAGAGAGGAGGGAAATGAGGAGGCAAGGGAGCCTTTGGATCTTCTGCACTCCTTTCCCCCACAAAGCAGGGTCTGGGCGGGAGAGCCTGCCTAGTACACCTTCCTCTTCAAAAGGTAGGCTAAGATCAGATCCAAAGTGAAATGGGCTGCTTTGGAAGCAGTAAAGGCCTTTAAGCTTTGGTTGATTGACCACTTATCAGAGATGTAATAAATAGCCCTTTGCTTTGTAACTTTCTGATAGAGTTTCCATGTAATAATGCATGTTGCAATTAATCTATGTGTCTTGTTTCTTGTACTAGACTATAAGCTCTGTGAGATCAGATGATATTTGTAAAGTGCTTAACCTGGTGCCTGTCATGTAGTAGACACTAAATAAATGTTAGCAGCAGCTGCTGCTGTTGTTTTTGTTAGGTAGCTGGGTGGCACAGTGGATGGAGTGCTGAGCCTGGAATTAGGAAGGCCTGAGCTCAAATCTAGCCTCAGACAATTACTAGCTGTGTGACCCTGGGCAAGTCATAACCCATTTGCCTCAGTTCCCTCATATGAGGATCATAATAGCACTTACCTTACAGGGTTATTGTGAGGATCAACTGAGATGATTATAAAGTACCACAGAGTAAGCACCCTTCCCTTCCCTTCCCTTCCCTTCCCTTCCCTACCCTACCCTACCCTACCCTACGTATGTTTTACCCCAGTGTCTGAAAGAGAACTCCAAACACAGGAGTGGAGCAGATGCTTATTTAGATAAGAATTGGACCAAATGGGGGTGTCTAGGTGGCTCAGTGAATAGAGTACCAGCCCTGGAGTCAGGAGGACCTGAGTTCAAATCCAGCCTCAGACACTTAACACTTACTAGCCGTGTGACCCCAGCAAGTCATTTAACCTCAATTGCCCAGCCTTCCCCCCTCCAAAAGGAAAAACAAAGAATTGGACCAAATGACCTCATAGGTAACTTCTAGTTCTTGTGACTCAATAAATTGGTTTCTTCTACCCTGCATTCCTTGCTTCCAGGAGCTTTCTGCTGGTAAAGAGGACCTAGGGTCCAGGCCTCCAAGTTCTAGTCTCCTCTGCTGTCTTTATAAGAAAACTCAGTTCCGGGGGGGTGTGTGTGTGTGTGTGTGTGTGTGTGTGTGTGTGTGTGTGTGTGTGTGTATAAAGGAAGGACTAGTTCTAGTTGTGTACAGAGAAGTCAGTATTAGAAGCAAATTTTGAAAACAGGAATGAGTCTAAGGTTTTTTTTTTAGCTTTGAATAAAGTTAATGTTAGAGGTTGACGACGAGTGATAGAATGGAAATAAAAAGGTGGTTTTGCTTAAAAGGATAAGAACAAGTTATGGACTCTACAGATCTGAGCATCTCCTACTAAATAATGAATTGAAGCAGTATGATAGCGTAACTATAGATTAAGAAGGCTACTGCTCCAAAGAGAAAGCACCTTCATGGTGGGGTGAGGGACAGGACCGGACAGACCTTGGTGTAGACCCATAGTTTCTGGGATTCTTTTTCAGAAATTGGAAAGTTTGACAAACATGTACACGTCTGCTGTGTGTGCCACCAAATATCAAGCACTAAGACAAGATAGAATCCTTGCTCTCATGAAGCTTACAGTTTAATAGGAGCTTAAGGCACAAATAGTAGATACTTCTTCAGTACTTAAAGGATATGTGAATTCATTGGTGCAGGTGTTACCTCCACTGATAGAGACTGAAACTCCTGGGTGCCTTAGCAAACATTCTCATAGGTTGTTGTGGCTCAGAAATGTCACCTAGTGGCTAGCATTTGGTGACAGGTCTCTCAGACTTAGCTAGGTTGGTTTTCAGATGAATGCTACCGGGCCACTAGGCCCAAGGCCTCCCTAAAGCTCCCCTTCTGCTGGCATGACCTGGGTCTCCATAGTTCAGAAGAGCCTAGGAGGAGAAGGATTGGTTTGAAATCTCAAATAAGCTTCTCCTCTAGTTGTCCCAGTTATCTTCTTTGTTCATAAAATCCATCCCAGGAATTCTACTTCTGTCTTGCCCTCTCTTCTGGGACATTTGTGATGTGACCTAAACAGATTTGCCAGTAACGCTTTGTTTTGTGTTTTTGGAGAAAGGGACTGGTTATATTTGTATATTCAGCCCCACCCTGCATCTCAACAGGAAGTGGGTGGGTGCTTAAGCCTATAATGAGGCATTCCTGCCTGTGGTTGCTGCCTGGTAGTGAAGGTTCTGCATGCCAGAGTAAACTCATCTTTCTTTAAACATTTCAATAGCCAGACTCAATTATTGTAAGCTTGAGTGCCCACATTTTAGCTTAAATTCTTACAGCCATTTATGCACACCCCCCCCCTTGATTAAATGAAATATTTACTAAAGTCTACCAAAAGAAAAACCAGGCTTATAAAACAAACCCCCTTTCTCACCTACCCCTGCCCAAAATGCTGTCGTCTGTAGAATTGGGAGAATGCAGAAGTCCTAATTGCCACACATACAAAAACCTCCACATTCACCCCCATCCCCTGCCATTGCTAATCAGCATTTTTGGACTGCATTTCAAAGGGGAAATGCTACAGGAGGTTTAGCTCTGGTGGTGATTGTTGCTGTAGCTCTGAGTTCCTTGCTGTTTAGGCTGTGTCGCCTGTTGAAATCTGCAGGTATCATCAGATGACCTGACCTTGGTTCAAGGAAGCTTTATTTTCTTTGGTAAATGGCTTAGAGAAAGGCACCCTTGCAGAAATGATCAGGTATCTATCCTTTTCCCTGACAATAATAAGAATTCAGAGTTTAGACTGAAGATAGCAGCCCCCATCCCTCCTCTCCTGACTGTTTTTAGGGTCTTGGGACAGGGCAGAGCTTGCCTGGGGAATCAGAGTGAAACAACCAAAGCTGTCTTGACACCACATGGGAACAAAGCCAGAGACCTTGAATCCTGGGGATGTGTCCCATGAGGTGACTTAGGGCTTAGACTCAGTGTCAAGCCTGAACATTGTAAGACTTCAGGGCTATAACAGGCATCTCTCTATGCCCGCAAACACAGGACAGGCTCCAGTGCTTTGTCATGATCCATAGGGCTCTGGAGCTAGTTCAGATGAAGACTGGGAAGGCCAGGATATCTTTAGTTTCCAGCATTTTCCTGCTGTGTACTTAGGCAGCAAATAGCCAAGGAAGGGGAAAGATGGGAAGAATATTTGTGTCTGTAACAGGGATGTGGAGCTGGTCAAAAAAGACAGAATTTCCTTGGGGAAATCCTTTCCCAAAACACCCTTTGTACCTTTCTGGGCCCCCTGCAGGTCCTAGCATCAGGTAAACCAAGATCCAGGGAAAGAACTTGGTCACCTTCAGCTTGGTTTTAAAGTGTAGGTAGGCCATGCCAGGAGGTGACAGCTTGGGTGCACAGAAGAAAAGTTCTTAAGTTTGAATTATCCAGCATTTACCAAACGCATACTATCTATAAGACCTTGGGAATATAAGGTGAGAGAGTGGGGTTACTGTCCACAAAAAGTTCAAGGTTAAATAAAAGAATGAGACATGCCTACAAATAACTAATTCAAAATAGAAAATGATTAAGTGCCTGAGAGGTCCAACCCAATGGCTTAATTGATTCAAGGACCGGAGATATGGATTCTAGCTGGTGAGGTCAGGAAGAGGTAGCACCTGACAACACCTGGATGAAGAAGGATGCCCATAGGCAGAGATGGAGGGGGGAGTGTAGTCCAGGTGTATGCAAAGGATTATGGTAGGAAAAAGTTAAAAAGGGAGGGTGGAGATGAAGCATGAAGGGCTTTGAATGCCAGATAGTGAATCCATTACCTCATGGGGAGACACAGTAGGGTAGTAAGAGGTTCAGAGTCCTACTTCAGAGTCCTAGCTCAGAAGTGGTACTTTGGCAGCAGCTGTATGAAGAAGTCAGATGAGGCAAGAAGCCTAGGTCAGATCTCAGAAGGACCTTGGAGTGGAGACCTCCCTTTCCTGATTGACCAAGGTGTTAGTGCCTCCTCTAGTGCCCTCAGATTTATTTATTGTCTTTGTAAAATTTTTATATTTCCTTGTGTGTTGTTTCTTCCTAGAGGATATAAGCTAAGGTCTTTGAGGGCAAAGCCTGTTTTGGTTTTGTCTTTAGATCCCCAGCACATTGAATAGTACTTGGCACATACAGAGGAGGTGATGAATTAATGCCTATTGATTGATTGTTGATGAATAAGGAAATTGATGTCTAGGAGAGATATGCAACTTGGCCAGGCCCTTATATCTTTTTGCAGAGCAGAAATGATGTAGTCTTACTTCTTTTCAGCTCTCACATTCTGTGACTCCACTTGGGCTCCCTGGTTCCAGTATAGTGTTCTTGCTGTTCCATCAGACAGCAAAGATTCCAAAGCTATTCCACACCAAGTTTAATTACATTTACCTATGGCATAGTCCAAATCCTATAAACTTCTTCTGAATGTTAGAAAATGTGGCCTGGATTTTTGTTGTTATAGCTGCTCTTCATTACATACATGGGCCACTGATCCAGGAAGGGTTACAGTGTGGATAATATCAAATAGCAGATAAAACAGTAGTCATTACTGTTTGGCTTTGGGAATGCATAGCATAAATTTTATTTTGTAGTTTTGCTTAAGTGAAAATTAAAATATTTTAATTCCCCATGCACATGCCACATACCAACTGATTGTCAGGAAGGCTGATTTTTGTGGAGAATGGGTTAAAAATTGGTCATGGGCAGGCTAGCAGTCTAGTTTATAATAGTTCCACACCCAGGAGCCCAGGTGTCCCTGAATGAATGAATACTCATGCAGGCAATTTACCATATTTGAGTTTCTGTACCTTGGGTAGGTAGAATAACAGACCATAGTAAAGTGTTTGTGCCACATTGCCTGGTGCTTCAAAGTTGCTGCCCATCAGACATTTGCCCAGACAGTCTGGAATCCATAATTCCTAATCAGGTATCCAGAGGGCAGGTCTGGAATGAATGTGGTGCCAGTGGCCATGCTCATCTTTACCACATTCCCAGAATTTCCAGGCTGTCTGGACCTTTGGGAGAGGCCAGGACAACTTCTCAAGTGACACACTGATGTGGCTTCCAGTGGCGACTGAGTTATCCTGGTCCACCCTTGCATTTCTGGTTCTACTGGAAAAGTCAGAAGTTTGGATACCTGGAAACCCCCAAGTATCAGCATAGGGGACCCAAGGAGGCTCTTATTTGTGTTCCCCTTCTCTTCTTTAAAAAAAATATAGATTTATTTATTTTTAGTTTTCAACATTCATTTCCATAAGATTTTGAATTTTAAATTCTCCTCACTCCCTCTCCTCTCCCCTCCCCAATGCAGTCTGACGTTAAGTCATGTTGTAGAGAAGAATTAGAACCAATGGGAGGAACCATGAGAAAGAAGAGACCAAACAGCCTTCTGTGCTCTGCACTCGGACTGCTTAGCTCTTTCTCCGAATGTGGATGGCATCTCCCATCAGCCTTTTGGAACAGTTTTTTGGAACTGTCTTAGGTCCTTGCATTACTGTGAAGAGTCAGTCATTGCACAGTGTGGCTGTCACTGTGTACAGTGTTCTGGTTCTGTGCATTTCACTGAGCATCAGTTTGTACAAGTCTTTCCAGGTTCCCCTTCTCTTCCACCAATAATAGTAGATGACATTGAGATATAGTGCTTTATGATTTATACATATTCTCACTGGATTCCCACAGCCCTCTTCCCGTTTTCAGTTCTCACCTAACTGTTTAGTTATGGAAGCCCAGAAAGCTGATGACCCTCACTGAGAGCTTGTGTTTCACATTCCCTGGGTCACCGTGCTTCACAGAAGTGAAAGGCTGGAAGAGATCGTCTAACAGGAGAAGCCTGGGATTCCAGTAAGAAAGGGCCTTCATTTGGAGAGGAGCTTAGCAGAGGAGCGGAATGGAAGTGATTTACTTACATAGTAGAATAGCATTCAGGAAACACCTCTGTACCCCAAAGATAGGCCCAGCTGCCATGAAATGACTATTAAAGGGAGGTTCAAAGTTATGAGCAAGCAGCTGATTCTCTTGGTTCTTGAGCTGTTGCTGTTGGTGACAGGAAATCTTGTTCCCCAAGCTGTTGGCTTCCTGTTTTATTTTTACTCAGAGCAGATCAGAATGTCCATAACAAGGAGCAGTCTGTTCCAAAGGGTACTGCTCCCCCTTTGAGCCTGAAGGGCTTCATTTTACTTTTTCTGAGTCAGTATCTTGGTTAGCTTTTCAGATCTATGATGATCAACTTGATTTAAGCATTTTGTAGCTGGGGCCAATCTTTTGGTGAGATTTGGTGCATTAGTGTTCTGTCTCTGTTTTAAGGCTTTTTGTGTAAGTAAGCCTGTGCCTTTGCTTTTTAGAGGAATCGTGGGAACTTGAATAAGCTGATGTGTGCCCTGACTTTTCACCATTTCTCTAGTACAAAGGTCATTAGATAGTGTTAGATTCCATCAGTTTTATAGAATGTGAAAATAGGACCTGGCCATTGTAATTTGACTGTAAGTCAAATCCTTTTGGTTCAGAGTAAAGAAGCTTCCTCCAACCCTTGTAAAGCTAGGAACTTGGTAGATGAAGTCTAAAACAATGGATCTGGGGTGGGGGGAGGAGGAGGGGATTTCCTAGGGAAAGGGACTCATCCAACAGGATAAGAAACAGTCACTGGAAGGTTTCCTCGTTGGCAGGAGATGCTTCCCGCTGTCTCAAGAGCTTTTCAGCCCAGGTGTATTGTGCCTAGACTGGAGGGAGGAGAAGAGATACTGGGGTAGAAGGGGGTGGGGGAGGGCAGGGTTGGGAATATCACAGCACATTTTGCACAGCGTTGTGTTTGGCATATTGAACAGGCAAATTTTCTTTGACGTTCTTTCATTCTGTCAATTTACAGACTAAACTTTAGTGGTGTTAGTAGATTCTGGCAGCAAGTACTTAGTTGCACATTTAACAGTCGCCCATCAAGGAAGAACTGGAAAGGTTATGTCCTGACGTGTATCAGTGGAAGGGAAAAATCACTATTGGCAGCTTGATTTCATCATGGAGATACAGATGACAGAAGCCCTTTTTTGATCCTGTACAGTTGGTGGCCTGGAATCTAATCTGTCCTAGTTACCATCCCTGCAAGGATAGTGTCCATGCCTTCCAGTGCTTGCTGAACGGGCTTTTCTCTAATCCTACCCCCCTTGCCTGCTGAGACAATATTTGGCCAGGGAAATTCTTGCTTCTCTAAGGTGGGTAGGTTTTTCATTGCTGCCTATATATACCAACAAACCTTATAACAGCTAAATCTTACTCTTCCCCCCCCCCCCCCCTTTAAATATAGAAAAGGAGTCTGCTTTTTAAAAGATGGGTCAGGGAAGGGAGGATTCTATAAGCTGTTTCAGATCAGAGCAAAGGAAAAAAAAATATCACACAACCCTAGTGTGCCTGGAATTTGTGGTTGAGTAATACTTTCCTGTTATTTCTTTTTTAGGTTGTTTTTCATCATTCAGAACATTGCCTGAAGCAGGTCCACCATGCCGTTAGTAACAAGGAACATCGAGCCAAGGCACCTGTGCCGTCAGACGTTGCCTAGCGTTACAAGCGAGCTGGAATGCAAGACCAACATCACCCTGGCAAATGTCATTCGACAGCTGGGCAGCCTGTGTGAGTACCGCAGAGAGCCTGCGCTCTGCCCTCAGGGGTCGTTGGTGCTCTTTATTTAGTTCCCTTTTCCTCCCATGTTCCTATTTCTCCCCCATCTGCCTTCCCTAGGTAATGCAAAAATATATTTATTTATTTTCCCCCCAAAAGCGAGTTCCTTTTGAGTACAGATTTCTTCCCTTCAGTCCTCTCTTCATTGCCACCCCCTTCCCTTCTCTTTCTTGCCTCCCTCCCGCCTCCCCCCAACCCTCATCACCCCACCTGCTTCAGAAGACATCCGTGGGCAGGGTGGTAGGAAGGGCTGCAGCAGGATTGCAGATGGAATGACAGAGCAGAATTCTGTGTAGAAAGTGGGAGGTTCACAGAGTGGCATCTTGGGTCGGAGAGTGTGCCTGGGATTGCAAGAGCTGTTTGATGGAGCCTGACTCTATTGAAGCCTCAGATGTTCCCATCGTCCTTATCTCTTTGTTTCCCTTCCCCTCCCTTTCACAGAGGTAGAGAGTCAGCTTGTGCACTGGCTTGTGTGATCTTGCTGGCTCGTTCTCTCGTTCTCTCTCTCTCTCTCTCTCTCTCTCTCTCTCTCTCTCTCTCTCTCTCTCCTCTTTTCCTCCTCTTCCCCTCCCTCTCTTACACACACAGATTTGACCTGTCTTAGCCACCCTGTGTCACAGGCCCTAAGGTCTAAAAGTTAAGGGTACAAATTACTTCTGCAGTCTCTGGGGAGTGTTAAGAGTTTTGCAAGCTCTATGTGGTAACGCAAATTGCAACTACAGCTAGTCCTCAGTCTCACCCTGTCTGATCTGAGGCTGAGGGAAAACCATCTTGATAGTCACTTTTATTGCATTTTCTTAATTGACAGAAATGAATGAATCTTGCCCTGGGTGGGGTGGGTGCATGCATGCATGTGTGCTTGTGATTCAGATTTCCTTCCAAATCGACTTTGTTTGCTTGATGCCATGATCTGGGAGTGGCAAGTGTTTTGATCGCAGTTGTCTGGTGCCACTACTGCTTCCATGAATACCTCAGCTGAAATGCCATTTTGGTGATCTCCCTTAGCAAACACATCTTCATGAATCATTGCAGATACCACTCCTACTGCATCAGGGCCATGGGTGAAGGGAGTGGAATATCAGTAAAGCCTATGTTCCCCCAGATAGTAATAGGTCCTGCCTTTAGAATAGCCAGCTGCAGAGACCCTGCTCTGTGGTCAGGTGATCTATGAGCTCTGAGATTCCTAAGCTGTCATCTCGCCCAGGGGTGATTTCAGTTGATGGAGGACTTAAGAAACTATGGGTGGGGCCTAGGAAAGATACCCAACCTTGACTCTTTGCTTTACACAAAGGAACATTGCCAGGAGGTACAAAATGCTTGTTAAGAGGAGTGTGCTCCAAAGCAGCTGAGAGCTCTACCTGGTCTTAAAGACATCCGCTCTGCCTTGAGAGCACTGAGAAGGCTGAACAGATATTGCACTCAGGGAACTGGCAAACCTGGGCTTGGCCCTGCTCACACTCTGGTGTCAGTGTTGTGTCCTGCGATCTCTACTGATGACCTTGCCCCATGCAGGCTTCCCTGGTGAGCAGTGGGATGTGTGACTCTCACCTTGAATAATAGAATATTATACCTTGAAGGAACCTTTGAGACCATCTGGTCCAGTCTCATTTGCAGAGGAGGACATAGAGCCCCTGAGAGGTTGTGGCTTGTCCCAAGTCATCTAGTGTGTAAGAGGCCGATCTGGCCTCCTGCTCATTTCACTGCACTAGGCTGCTCCACTGAAAGCAAATACCACATGTGCTTTGCATTTGTTTTCCCATTGGTGTGGGGATGGCTGGGTTACACAGAGCCATCCATACTTGCTTGCCCCCTCCCCCTTGTGACCAACAGTATGCATTTATGAGACTTGGCCAGGCGAAGGATGTAGTCTTGGCCCTGAGTAGTGTTTTTCTTCACTGTGGAGCTAAATGGCCTACACGAGAATCAAATCCATGAGTTTGGCCTCAGTAAGCACTGCACTCTAACGAGAACTGCTGCATCTGATAGAGAAATTTTAATTGGGTTAACTGTTGAAGAACAGGACTCAACATTCCATAATCTCGCTACTGTAGCTGACCCACAGGACTCACTGTTTGCCCCATAAATGCTGTATGATCAGCAGTCTTTATAGTTGGTTGCACTATTTTGAATAATTATAGTAGTTGTGGCTACTTTTTTTTAAAACACATCTTTGTTAGCTTATTGGTTAGTTAGGACCCAGGACAAATCCTGATAAAATTGGCTTGTGGCAAAACCCTTTAAGAGGTATTGTAGGGGACTGTCAACTGTAGGAGATTCAGATCTGATGTTTGTCATAGGGCTGATTGAATCATCTATCCTGATTGCTGCATGAATGAATGAATGAATGAATGAATTGCTAATTTTGTGTGGCTTTTGATTTTCTCTTTATTTACCAAGTATCAGCATTTTGTTTTCGAAGGTTGGCCCTTGAGGGACAAAAGGGTTAAATTGGTGGTTGGAGGGGCGACTAGGTGGCACAGTGAATAGAGCTCTGGCCCTGTTATCAGGAGGACCTGAGTTCAAATGTGGCCTCCCACACTTAACACAAAAACTAGCTGTGTGACCTTGGGCAAGTCACTTAACCCCAATTGCCCTTTAAAAAGCAAAAAAAAAAAAAAAAATTGGTGATTGGAATTACATTTGGAAACTCTCTCAAGCCTTAAAGGGTCTTTAATATTTTGCTTTCCTCCCAGACATGCCAGTTTTGTGTGCCCTGAGGATTCTAATTCTAATTCTCTGCCAGGCTTTACTTTCTGTATCAGTCTTAGATGTAAATACTATAATAACAGAGTAGTGTTTTCTTCCTCTTATACTATTTTCCCAAACCCCAACCTCTTTTTCCTTTTTGAGAGCAGGAAAATCCTAGCTAACCTGATAGTCCAGAGTGGCTCCAGAAGTCAGTTAACATTTCTTAAGCACCAATACTGCTAAACATTGGGGACACAAATAAAAGTCACAAAGCGGCCCCCTCTGCAGAACCTTCCAGTGTAATGGGGAGATAGTTTGTAACAAATTATGTACAGACAGGCTAGAGACAGGAAAAGTGGGAGATCATCAGAGAGGGAAGGCACTGGCTTTAAGAGCAATCAGGAAGGCCTTCTTGGAAGAGGTATTTTAGCTGGAACTTGAAGTAAGCTTGGGAGGCCAGAAGATGGAGGTGAGGAGAGGGAGAATTCTAGGCACAGAGGGCACCCACTGAAAATTCCCAGAGTTGGGAGATAGGCATATTTTGTGCTAGGAATAGCAGAGACAATGTTGCTGGGTCTCGGAGTTCATGAGGCAGAGAAAGGTGTAAGATGACTGGAAAAGTGTTGAGGAGAAGGGGGCTAGTTCTGAAGGACTTTGAACACCAAAGGATTTTATATTTGATCCTGGAGGTGATAGGGCAGCACTGAGAGACTTAGTGAATAAGTCAGACCTACTTGACCTGTGAATAGTAGGTGAATTGGAGTGGGAAAAGCCTTGAAGCTGGAAGACTCACCAGTAGGCTGTTGCCATGGTCTGGGCAGAAGGTAATGAACTCAGCTGTTTAGCACACAGGCCTTTGGATCCTAGGGATTAAGGTTGGAGGGGTTTGGGGTTTTTGTTCTGTTTTTTTTTTGGTGGGGTTAGAGTTTGGACAGTTGTATGGGGAACAACTATGATCATGAACTATTTTCCATATAGTTGCTTATTTCTGTGCTTTAGCCTTCTAATTTCAATTTTCCATTACTTGAAGGGGCCCATACAATGTGGGTTTTTTATGGAACTTGGCCATTTTCTAGACAGGGATCAGGCACAGTCCTTAACCCTGCAGTTTGCTTTGCAGAAATGCCAACTGTTAGTCTGATTTGAGATCTTTGAGCCTGGCAGCTTACCATGGTTATTTAGACCCCCAGACCATTCAGGATGCAAGAAATTGTTCCTTCCTTGATTAGAAATCCCTTGTTGAATTGAGCTCCCCAGCAATTCTGAATTTGTGGTTGATTAGTCTTCTTACCCTTTAGGTTAGATAGGCAAAGTGAGGTACAGTTCACCCTAAAGATGCAGTTTAACTCCTTTTAAACTAATTTTTTCTGCTAGACTTTGAACTTTATGTATAGAGTATCATTTAAAAGCTAAGAATTGGAGCTTGTACTTTGAACGGTCGTCAAAGTAATTATCACTATTCATTTGTTTCTGGTCACTTTTATTCCTGCCTTACCCTTGGATGTTGTTTGAGTAGTATACTTAAAAGAAATTCACCATTTTTCTCCTTGACTTCTCATCCTTAATAAGGGAGGGGGGTGTGTGTGTGTGGGGTGGGTGTGTGTGTGTGTGTGTGTGTGTGTGTGAGAGAGAGAGAGAGAGAGAGAGAGAGAGAGAGAGAGAGTGTTGGAGTGACAGGATGGAGGCAGCATTAAAGTGCCATTTTGTTTCTCTGGTTGATCACTCTTCTTAGCTTCAAGATTTAAAGGAAGGAGCCTGTTTCTTTTTAAGAGGGAGAAAAAAAAGAAAGACTGATCAGTGGTATGCAGTTTTTCGAGGCACATAGCAACTTTTCTTCCTTGGGATGTAGATTGGAAGGAATGCTCTGCAGCATGCTAAATTATAAAATCCAAACTTGATCTATTAGAGGAAATTGTACATTGGATTGTGTTGGTGTGCACAATTTAAGCGTAATTGGCCCTGCATGATATACTTTTGAGGGTTATTGAGCAAGTAACCTCCTGTTTTTTGTGTTAGTTGTGAGCACCAAGAAGAGGACCTCTTAATAACTGTCTCCCCCAAACTTTTTTCTTTTGGTAGCATGCAGTGGTCTCTCAGGCCTTTCAGTGTCAGCTCTTTCTACTTTCTTAATTCTTTAGAGTTTATTCCATTTGCTTTGAGTTTTATGACTTGCTCAGAGATTGCCCAAAAGGCTCCATTAGTTTAGAACATCTGCTTGCTGCCCACGCGGTGGGGGTGATCTCAGTCTACACTGGCTAGCCTTCCTAGGCAGTAGCAGGAGCATTTTGATAGATAGATACATGAAGGATGACTTGTTCATTTGTAAACTGATTCCTCTTCTGTTTCTAGGTAAATTTGCAGAGGACATTTTTGGAGAGATCTTTACTCAGACAAGTACCTTTGCCTTCCGGATGAGCTCTCTAGCTGAGAGGGTTGACCGCCTACAAGTTAAAGTCACTCAGCTGGATCCCAAGGAGGAAGAAGGTAAGGAAGCTGAGCTCAGCACTTGTATGCCCATCTGAGGAGTGCCATGCCAAGCTTTTTTCTTTTTCTGATTTCTAATTTCTAGAAAGGTGGAGAGGGAAAAAACGTTCCAAAAATTTGTGGCATTTTACTTTGAAATGGCACTGGCCAGGGAGGGGTGCCTACCCCTCAGCCCCATACTCTTCTCCCCATGACCCACTTCTGTAAAGATCCTTTGCAGATTCTGATGGAGTGACTCTTGAAGAAGATGCTGCTAGAGCCAGCCATGTTGCAGGCCTCTGTGTTGTCTCATTTGGTTCAGTTGTGAAATGGCCGGGCTGCAGACAGCCTTGTGGGGCTTCCCAAGAGGGCCAGGGAAGAAGAACCTGGCTCTAATCAGCTGCTGCAAAGAAATGTAACAGCTTGGTCTTCAGTGACTGGTGTGACTCAGTCAGTGTTTGCTTCACTGGAGTTCTTCCATTTTTCTAATGCCTTCCTCTCATTTTCTCCCAGTGTCACTGCAAGGGATTAACACCCGAAAGGCCTTCAAAAGCTCCACCACTCAAGACCAGAAGCTTTTCGACAGGACCTCGCTCCCAGTGCCTGTCCTGGAAACGTATAACACTTGTAATGCTCCTCCACCTCTCAACAATCTGTCCTCGTACAGGTACCAGCTTCCTAATCAGTAGCTTTGTGGCAGTAGAGAGTTAGCCACGGAGAAGGGCTCCTGGACTAGAGGAGCCATAGAGAACAAAAGATTGCTCGCCACTGTCGAGGAGCCAGGGGTGACTAAGACTGAAGCTGACTATATGAGCAGAATTGCTTGTTTTTGTGGTTTCACTTTAAAAATTTTTTTTCTTTCTTTTTGCTTTTTGCTTTTTGGAGGGGGGAAGGTAGGGCAATTGGGGTTAAGTACTTGCCCAAGGTCACACGGCTAGGAGTTTTGTGTGTGTGTGTGTGTGTGTGTGTGTGTGTGTGTGTGTGTGTGTGTGTGTGTGTGTGAAAAGTGTCTGAGGCCGGATTTGAACTCAGGTCCACCTGACTCTAGGGCTGGTACTCTATTCACTGCACCACCTAGCCTCTAATAACTTAAGTTTACATAGCACTTTACAGTATCTAATACTTTGTTAAAGCAGCATGAAATAGTGGGTGGAAAGTTGGCTTTGTGATCTTGGGCAAGTCACTTAACCTTTAAGGGCCCCAGGTAACTTTGTAGAGGTATGAACTAAAGAGCTGGGACTAGCCTGAAAGGAGCTCCATATGAGGGAATTCCTCAAATCATCAAATCACAGGGCTAGCCCCTGTCCTTAACCCTTTATAGTTTAGAAAGCATTTTCTTCACCCCAGCCTTGGGAGAAATGACTATTATTCCCTTTTATGACTTTGGAAATTGGGACTTGGAGAGGCAAAGCTGACTTGCTCATGACTACACAGCTAATAATAAGGGTCAGGTCTAGGAATCAAGCCCAGGTTACCTCTGTACATTTTCCTGTCTTCCTTTTTCTAGGTTTATGTGCTGAAACCTTACTCTAATACTCTTCAGGATAAGTAGATTCAGGTATAAATAAGACAGCTGTCTAGAGGTGGCTCGGTGGTTCAGTGAATAAAGCATTAGTCCTGGAGTCAGGAGGACCTGAGTTCAAATCCAGACACAGATAATAACACTTACTAGCCGTGTGACCTTGGGCAAGTCACTTAACCCCAATTGCCCTGCCCTTCCCCCTCCAAAAAGCCAAAAAAAAAGAGAGAGAGCCCCACCTCTTGGGCCCCACCTAAAGAGGGTCCTCCTCTTCCTCCCATTTATGTTACGCTTTGGGGTTTGAAATTTCCTTTTATCATAATAACAACCCTGTGGGATTAGCTACTTAGTGGGTCCTGCTATAGGAGTTGACTTCAGGGTTCTCTGAGAGGTGCTTGCTAGAACCTGGGGAATAAGTGCAGCCAGATTGGTTTCTAAGCATCCTGTCTGGAGTTTCCTCTCTTAAGTTTGTCTGCTCTTAGGGGTGGGACTTGAAATGGAAGACAGCTCTATAGTCAGCATAAAGCCCTTTCCTTCCGTCGGTCTCATAGTGTTGGCATCTTGCAGGAAGGCACCGAAGCAGGGGGAAGAATACGAATATTTATCTTGCCCACATCCATAAATATCTTTTGAACAGGTAAAAAGTAATTACAGATAGCTGGAGGCAGATGTCTTCCGTGAGACATGGATGTACTGCAAAGCAGCAGTGTGTGTATGTACTTGTAAAACTCAAGGACACTGGCCTGATTTAGGGAGCCTGGAGTTAGGGACATTATAGTTTCTCAAACAGTAAAGGATTACTTCAGGTTATCATGTGCTACTCTCGGTAGGCCTGAAGCTCCCATTAGCCAGTTGGTTGGGTTTGGCGGGGAAGACGGGCTACCTACTTTTTGAGGCTGCAACATACTGTTGGAGCACCGGAGAGCTTTTTAAAATGGGATTTTATTTTTTTAATATACAAAACTCTATGTAATTTTAGCCAACTCTCCCTTGTCTACACATAGAGTACTACAAACTTACATTTAATGCTTTGTAGTTTGTACTTTTGCCAAAATTATTTCATTTGATCCTTTCAACAACCTTGTGGAGTTGGTGAAACAGGTATTATTAGACCTACAGGTTATGAAGGTGGAAACTGAAGTACAGAGAGAGGTTAGATGTTTACTCAGACTACTGGGGCTAGAAAGTTGTTAAGTCACAGATCCAAGACTAGAATTCTAGTCAAGTCTCCTGATGCCACATCTGTTCTTTTTCATTACGCTATAGTTGCCTAAGAGAAGACTAAGTCCAAACAGCAAAAAATATAAAAGCAATGTTTTTTGACTTTGCAATTTGTTATGTATTTAGGCATTTTTTTTCCTTCCATGGCAATATTATAAGGTTGGTAGCGACCTCAGATGGCATCTAGTCGAACCCATGCCTGAAAGGAGTCCTCACATAACAAGTGATCGTGTAGTCTTTTCGTGAAACCCTCCAAAGAGGGGGAAACCATCACCTCCACAGGCAGCCTAGTCCACTGTTTTGGACACCTCTAATTGTTAGGAATGTCCTTTTCTTTTTTGACCTAAGCTAATCGTAGGATGGGTTCCTCCTAAATATACACCGACAGGGCAGAGTGGCCCCAGGGGGGAAGGGAGAACAACCTGGGATGTAAGTTTTAATACAAATGATATAGACTTGGACATTTGGTAATTGACATTTCATAGATCCTCATACTTGCCACTAGAATTGGTAGTTAAATTTTGTGGTTAGAAGATTGGTTGTGTCTCCTCCTGTTGTCCTTTTGGTGGCTAAAAGCCTGCAGCCACAGTAGCAGTGAGACTAGAGGCTGTGCCCAGTGAGGATTGGGTAAAGGAACAAGAGGTGTTTAATAGAGCTTTTAGAGGGAGACTGAGAGCTGCTTCTGAGCATTGGAGGGGCTCTTATGGAAAAAGCTGGATCAGACTTGTTCTGCCTGGCCCTGGAGGCCAGAATGAGGAACAATTAGTGGACATTATAGAGAAGTCAATTTCAACTTTGGGTAAGGAAAAACTTCCTAAAAGTGAGATCCATCCAAACCTAGAATGGCCTGCTTCAGAAGGTAGTGAGTTCCTTTTTGCTGGATATTTTGGAGACGAGACCGTCTACTGCTTTGTGGGGTTGTTATAGAGGGGGTTCCCATTCAGATGTGGATTGGACTAGAGGACCTCAGATCATTCTGGGAAGTTTCACTTATAGAACATACTTCCTGTCTCTTGGGTTTGGGATATGAAATTAAATTGGTTGGGGTTGTGTGTGGCAAAATCATATGGACAGGCCTAAGGAATTCCAGTAGTAGAAGGTGTCTCCCTTGTCTGCTGAGATACCAAGTTCTTGGTAGGTCTCACACCCGACTAGGTCACAGGAGATATCCACAACCCCTTGTTGCCATATAGTATATCACCCTGACTTTTATGTGTCAAAATCAAGTTGTTGCTTTTGATAAAACTCCAGTAGTGATGCTAGAGGTATGGAGAGAGAGGATGGAGGGGCGGAGAGAAGAATAGTGATGCTTCGGGGCTCCCACAGAGGGGCAAATCGGACTGTGATCACAAGGTGAAGAGTGGTTTTTATTCTGAAATCTCCCTTATTCACTGGATCCTGAAAGTCAGGATAATAGCTATTAAAAATGTGACAGAAAGAGGGCTGTCCTCCAGTGGCAGAGGAATACAAAGTGAGCATTCATGCATTTGGGTGACTTGCTTCTAGCTTGGAAGTGTTGGATTTGATTGGGAGTCTATCCACTGACAGTCACTTGTCTTTATTTCTATCCCAGAGACGATGGCAAAGAAGCCCTCAAATTCTACACAGACCCTTCGTACTTCTTTGATCTTTGGAAGGAGAAGATGCTGCAGGATACCAAGGACATTATGAAAGAGAAGAGGAAACAGAGGGTGAGGGGAGGGGAGAGATCAGACCAGGTGCAGCTTTCACCAAGCACAATCCGTTTGAAAGCACAAGTCATTCTAAGGAGTTTCTCCCCCCAACACTATTAACAATCAGGTTTATTCAGGCGGACTCTTCAGAAGTGGACTTTTCTCTTCACTGTGAGATTTTTCCTGACTCTGTTGGACATAGAAGCCTGGGCTTGGCCCGTTCACCTTTCACTTTGATGGCTTCTTTCTCCAAGAGCAGCACAAGGCCCCCAGTGTTGGTCAGCAGCAGGAGCAGCTTAACCCCTTTACTCCTGAGAGAGGAGCTGCCTTGTCTCCAAGCTGTTCTTGCCCCTACCTCCCTGCTTCCCATTGTTTGTGAGCTGTGTCCTCATGACACCATTAGTATGACTACTGGGATGCCTGAGCATGAACCCCCCCAGCAAGTACACCAGGATGGGCTGCTTACATAGCCCCAGAGAGTTGCTTCAGGCCTGTTCCTTGGCTTTTCCCATTGCCTGGGGGGGTGGGGGAAGCAGGGGGTGCCCACAGAATCACAAGAGACTTGTTTTTATTTTTGTTATTATGACAACAATAACTTATCTAAGACTTGGCACTTTCCTGTTTATAAAGCACCTTCTTCACAACCTTCCTGTGATGTAGAGAGTGCAAGGATTATTCCCATTTTGCAGAGTTGGCAGAGCTAGGTTTCTTGGCTGTGTCCATTGCCTTTCTTCAACATCATATCAGGCAAATGCTCCAACCTTGATAGCATCAATATACTTGTCTGTGTCCATATGCTGTTGTGTGTTGTGGACTGTAGATAGGTAGGTCCTTCCACAGCTGTCAGTACACACAAATGTAGGTCTGAGTCTCAGCTAGTGTCACCAAGACCTGGAGTCTTCTAAAGTCCTGGGCTTTTCCTTTGCTTTTGTCATTCCAGAAAGAGAAGAAAGATAATCCTAATAGAGGAAATGTCAACCCAAGGAAAATCAAAACCCGTAAGGAGGAATGGGAGAAACTGAAGATGGGACAGGAATTTGTGGAGTCCAAAGAAAAATTGGGACCTACTGGGTGAGTGAGCCCCAAGGACTTGAGTACTGATGAAGTTTAGCCTGTAGTTGTTGGGGAGTCAGGGTGACTCAGCCCCACTTTGGGTACCAGAGAGTGGCAGAAAGAGCCTAGCTGACAGCACTGACGTGTCACCTTTACTGCTATGATGGCCCTGCCAGGGAGAAGTTCACTGATCAGAGTGACACTGAGGCATCTAAAGCCCCATAAAGTGCTCTCTAGTCCTTTGCTTCTGCTGTGATCCAAGATTTCCAAGGGCCACTTTACTCTGGTCCCACCTTGCCTCAGAGCTGGGTACTTGGGGAGGGAGTAGGGAGGGCTGCAGGCAGGCAGGGCAGGTGGCAGACATTGCCACCTAACATGAGTTGGGCTTTGTCTGGCTGGGGAGAGGGAGCAGGGGACTGAATGTTGACCCCTGAGATGGTGGGGGAAAGGTGAGAAGGTAATCTGCCATGATTTACACTGCATATTCCTGTGGTGAAAAGTTGGACAGTGGTCTGACCCATTCCTCAGGACCAAAGTGTGTGTGTGTGTGTGTGTGTGTGTGTGTGTGTGTGTGTGTGTGTGTGTGAAAGAGAGAGAGCTGTGCACACAGATACTCAAGTATATGTACACACACACACACACACACACACACACACTCTCTCTCTCTCTCTCTCTCTCTCTCTCTCTCTCTCTCTCTCTCTCTCTGAAAGTCAGTCTTCTGACCTTGGGGGCTTTGAAGGCCCAGGCACTGTCTCCTGCTCGGCAGCACTGTCCTTTCTGTCTTTTCCTCTCCGTGTGTAACACCCTGCCTGTCAGAGAGCCGAACCACCTGATACCAGGTGGGTGTCTCAGAGTGACAAAAGGAAAGGCTTGAGTCGTTCTTGCTTCTAGGGATGACTCTGCTGTGGAAACCTTGAGTTTTAAAATTGTCACTTCTGACATTTTTCTTCCTAAAATTAAGAGATTTGTTTTAAAGAGTGATAAGCTTGGGAAGAGGAGAAAATCTCTCTCTGGGGAAATTGGCAGCTGGGTGATGGCAGTGCATAGCGCACTGGCCTTGGAGTCAGGAAGACATCTTTCAGAGTTCAAATATGGCCCCAAACACTTACTGTGTGACCTTGGGCAGGTCACTTCACCCTGCTTGCCTCAGTTCCCTCATCTGTAGAATGAGTAGAGCAGGGAGTGGCAAACCACTCTAGTATTTTTGCCAAAAACCCCCAGTGGGGCCATGAAGAGTTGGGCTTGACTGAACAACTTGCTTCCGCCTTCTAGTAAAAATGACCGTTTTCTTTTCTGGTTCCGTTTGCTGCAGTCCTGTGAGGCGTGCGGCTGGAAGCACGCAGACCCAAGATATGGCCATTCATTGCCTGGGAGAAAGAGGGAAAGGGGAGTGTGTTTCCTGCACCTCCGTTATCAAGGTGGCTTGAGACCTCTGGTACAGCTTTCCACAATGCGTCCAAGTAACAGCCCCTTGTTGTTGTTTATCATTGCAGCCGTGTCTGACTCTCCGTGATCTCTTGTGGGGTTTTCTTGGCAGAGACACTGGAGCCGTTTGCCATTTCCTCCTCCAGCTCATTTTACAGAGGAGGAAGCCAAGGCAAACAGGGTGAAGTGACTTGCCCAGGGTCACACAGCTAGTCAGTGTCAGAGTCCAGACATGAACTCAGATGAATCTTCCTGATCTAAGGCCCAGTGCTCTGTGCACTGTGTCACCTAGCTGCCCAAGTGATCTGACCCTGGTTATTTAAGGTTATTCTACTCGTGCTCCAAATCCCTGCAGAGCCTTCCAAACTTCAGAGATCCAGTAATGAATTGTGTATGGTGTCGAAAGACCATTCCAACTAAATTCTTTGTCCTCAGACTCATTACCTGAGTGTTGACCACAAGAAGGTGATGGGGTTTTGACCAGCAACTCATGACTCTCTGCTGGATGATAGATGTTTCCCTGCATCTGTGAAAGAACCCTAGATAATTGAAGTGTGAAGGCAGGCTGAAGCTGGGACCTTGTCTTCCTTACTCTTTACCCCAAACTCCTGGCCCACTGAAGCCACTTACACTTTCATTGCTATACCTTTGCAGTAACACCTAAAATGTGTGAGCTGCTGTTCTCTTAGGACTTCCCAAGGCAGATGATTGTGATGGTGATGGCCTCTTCCATGCTCTTCAAGTCTGTTTTGGGCAAGTCTCAGGGATCTGTGCAGTTAGAGGTGATGATAGGGCAGAGGAATGATGATTTAGAGCCTCTGGCTAGTTGGTTTTCTTCCCAAAAGCCAGTTCACCTGAGGCCTGGCATTAAGGGACATGGACAGTGTTTCATATAGTGAATCCAAATAGGTTCTTATTTTAATTGGCAACTCATTTTATTTAACTTTCAATCTGGCAGGAAGCATGTGGATCTGACTACCTCTCAGCAGATCAGGTTCATTCTTTGCTGTTTCCCAGTGGAAACCCTCCTTTGGCCTTTGATCATTTCAGAGGTTTGCTGACTACAAAATTATGCTGTTTGCCTGTCACATTTTTGTGTGTTCACTGTCCTCCATGGCTCAGTTTTTGCGCTTGGCCACAAGACAGGCCTTAGGCCTTAGGCATCTATTTCACTTAACACTTTGAGTAGAGGGTTTAACAAAATAGGATAATAAAATAATTCACATCTGTGTTGTGCATTCAGGTTTACAGAGCACTTTTCTGCAATAACTATGTAAGGTAGATAGTATGAATGGTATTAGTCCCATTTTACAAATGAGAAAGTCTGGGGCTTAGATATATTAAAGGCCTGGGTCTCCCAAATGTCAGAGCATGCATTCAAACCTCTTTCTCAGTTCTGCCTCCAGTGTTCTTTCTGTTACATCTCTCTCTCTCTCTCTCAACTCAAGCTCTCCCAGGTCACAGCATGGAAAACAATGAGTTTCCTAACAGTATGGCCATGCTTAAATCCCTAACTTTCCATGGACTTCCATTTCTTCATCTGTAAATTGAAGGCACTGGCAAGATAATCTCCCTAAGGTTCTTCCCAGCTCTAAAATCAATCCTCTGGGACTGTGATAGTACTTAGAATAATACCCTTCAAATAAAGCTGGAATTTCTGTATGTGCTTGAGAGATGCAGCGTGGTGCATCCAGTAGAAGAAACACTTTCTGGATTCATGGAGGACTTGGGTTCGAATCTCACCCCTGATGCCAGCTACTTGTGTGCCCTGTGCCTCGGGGCCCTCCCCTGCCAGAGGAGAGCGAGATTAGATGGCCCCTGTGGTCCCAGCCTGTCTAAATCTGTGACCCCACAATCACAGGAGGGCCATGCCTGGTCTTCCAATCTAGAGAGCAGTGGAGTTCAGAAGAGTTTCCCAGCATTGCTCTCTGACTCACCTGTGCCATGGCAGAACTGCATTCCACTGTGAGACAAAATTGGAGGTAGCCCTTTGGAGGTAATTTTCATTGGGTTTGGCCCTTGAGTTTCTGGGGGGGTGTTTAAAAATGTCTTCTTGATACTGTCTACCTCGAGGTCATCTGGAAGTTTCCTTTTGAGAAAGGAAAAAAAACATTTTGCACCTTGAAAATGACATGTGTAGTATTGGGTTTCTTTCTAGGTATCCATCTAACCTGGTGTACCAGAATGGCAGCATTGGCTCCATAGAGAGTGTCGATACAAGTGGCTACCCACCTCCACCCCAGTCAGACCCCAACTCTCCACCCTCTCCCTCCTTCCCTGATGACAGCCTGCCACCACCACCAGTGGAGTTCAGGTAAATGGCGTTTCCTCACCTCATTCCCTGCCCTCCCCCTTCCCCCCAGGGAAGACCGAAGAGGAGCTCAATGACCAGGTCACCTCATTGGAATATACCTCGTGCCCAGTTCAACTGTCCCACAAATTTGCAAATCTTAAAATGCCATAATAAGAGCCGACTCCATCGTTGTTGCTGTTGTGGTTTTTAAAGTGATCCATTCCATAGCTTTGGACGTTAGTAGGGAACCTCTGAAGGGCAGACACCTTAGACTTCTCACCTGCTCCAGATCAGAGGAAAGGGAGGAAGACAGGCCAGTGACCGAGAGGCTTCCAGCCCCTGTGTATTTTCCTCTAAGAAAGATGGCCACGTGTGCTTCTTGCCTCTTTCAGCCTTTCTAGTGGGCAATGAATATGTTGCCTGACCAAGTCATTAGAGTGCTGGCCTTAGAACCAGGGGTGGCCAAGGTTGAACGTGCCTGGTCCTTGCTGGCTGTGTCACCAAGGGAAAGTCACAGCCTCTCTGAGCCTTGGTCCTTGCCTGTGAAACAAAGGTGGTAACCTCTGTAGTAGCTGAAGAGCTTAACTCAGGGTTATGAGACCCAAGTAAAATAATGTGTGGTTAGTGTTCTGAAGACTTTTCAGCACAATAGGAATGTCAGCCGCGATCACATCTCACGTCTTTATAATGCTTTAAAGCCCACAAAGCACTCTCTTTACCAGCCCCATAAGGAAGGAGTCTGAGTGATGTTATCTCCACTCCTCCAGCTGAGGAAGTTGGGATTCAGAGAGAAGTGACACGTCCAAGCTCTTACAACTGGTGCTTGTTCTCAGGCCAGGCCATGCTGTGGCCTCGAGTCTTCTTGCAGGCCTCATTCTGGTCTTAGAATAAATAACTCAAGGAATCCGTGTTCTGTGGCGACACACAGCTCTTGTTCTACTCTCCCTTTTCTCTCCACGCCGCATGCCCCAGCCCCCACCCTCACACCCTCTACCCCCAGCCACCCCCACATCCCCACACCTTTCTCTCTTTCCTCAAACACTGACATTTTTCTCTGGTTCCTATAATTTGCTGTTTACTCTTCTAGATTCAAAATAAATTTGTCAAGCCTCGTGCTAATCAACCTCAATTTCTAAGCTTTACAACATAAAGTAAAATGCCTTAAATTAAATACTGTCAAAAGAAATTTTGAGCAGACAGTTAACCAGTTAACCCATGGGTTGGATGTGGTATATGTATGATCCAGATCCCTCACTTTTTCACCTTTTCTATTGCTTTTTGTCTCTCTTACAGCTTGTTAGCATCTCTGACAGAAATTGGAAAGGGAAAGGGAGAGGAGATGACACTCAAAATCTACCCATTGGGTATTTATCAGCCATCCTGGCAAAGATTTATAGAGGAAGATGTTGAAAGTAATGGTGTACGTGGTGTTTGGAGATACTGTGCATTTACTCCATGCATCATGTGCTCCCTTCTTCCCTCATCACTTAGAGGGAACCTATGAGAGAGACATTTTCTCCTTGAATCTTGTTTGATAGGACATTAGCATGTATTGAAGGCTCCAGGCCTAGTGTTTTGAAGAACCATAGCTCTTTAAATCCTTTGGTCCTCTTGTCAGACCCCGCTTCCTTTGCTCTCTGACTCACTAATCCCAAATCACTTTGCTGCATGGAAACAGCATCTCTGTTGCCAGCCCTTGATGGAGGCCAGGCCTTCAAGATGTCAGAGAATTTATGTGGCCAGCACAGGGCCCAAATGGATGCTTCACTAAGGAGTGTGTGAACAGAAATGATGCCTAAAGGCAAGTCCTTATAAATAAGAGTGTGGCTCAGAGCTTTGCAGTGGGGCCACAGACATCCTCTGAATTCATGTCATTTCAGGAGAATCATACCCTTTACCATCACTGAGCCTGGGTCAGTTTCTATCTTTTGGGCTGAAACATTCATTTCTTAACTGGTCAGCTGCTCAGGTTCAGAGTCCTCTGGTTCTTTCATTGTTTGCTTTGAAGGTTTTTATTAATTGGATGCTTAAGTGCTTCTTATGTATAGAACCATGTGCTTTATATCTGGGTCTATGCCCTCAAGGGGTTTACTATCTAATACTGTAGCAAAGCAATGCTTTCAAGGCTAATTTGACCATGGGACACTTTGGGACTTGAAAGATATTGATAGAACACATTAATACTGGTTTAGCAATCTGGCTCTGTGGAACTCAGGTAAAGTTTAGAGTAAAGTGAATTGAAATGAAGCCCATTTTTGCCCCTTCCAAAATTCTTTACAAGAACTGTGATACAGCAGTCTCTGTTTCATGTTTCAGAGGGGGAAAGGATCGCCACCATAGACATTTTTTTCAAGGAACCCTTGTTTATACCACATGAAACATCTGGGTTCTTCAGAGCAGGGTTTAGGAAATGCCCAATCAGAACTGCATTCTGAATCTCCTAACCCACTTACATCTGGCCAGCCTCTTGTCCTTCAGGCCCCATCAGTGTTGCAGTGAATGTGAGTGGTTTTAATTAAGGACAGACTGTGTCCGTGACGTGGAGAAGATTTGTATGTTCATTCAGATTCTTTTTTGCCCTATTCTTGTGGGAGAACTGGCCTTATCGGAGGTCCTGTTTTTATAGTTTCCTTCTCATTTTTTGGTAGTTTCTCTATATGTACCATCATGTTGTTAACTGAGCAAGGGTTAAATGGGGCAGCACAAAACCTCCTTGAGTAGCCTAAACATTAAACTCAGTGTTTGCTCTTCAAGTGATAAGGCAACCAGGGGCTGTGAATTTCCACCTCTCGAAGGTATCTTCTCCCAAATAACCAGTGAATAGTGCGATGCTCCTCACTCCCACTCTCCTCTGGGTAGATTTTCCAAGAGCACTCTTGTTTAGAGAATGCAAATTGAGAAGGGCTTACACAACTAATTTTGCTAATTGAATGCAGTTTTCTGGTACGTTGACCCTCTTGCTTTTTCAGTGGCCTCATACCTACACTCCTTCCTTGCAGGATGACCTGGCTCTGCTTGTCATTCCTCATCCTCTCACCTGTACCTTTCAACCCATTTTTCCCTATTTCCCCTGGGACCTCGATCCCTCTCCCCCTTGTCCCCTCCCACCTTTCCCCAACCTGCCCCTTCTTCTTACTGCCACCACTTCCTTACCTTTCATTCAGTAGTTCTTTAGCCCCCAAGGTCACCAGCAGCCTCTTTATCACTGGAGCCAGTGGTCTTGGTTCTATCTTGATTTCCCTTAAACTACTTGTGACAATTGAGTCTGCGGACTGCCTGTCCTCCTGACTTCCTTGGAAGCCTACTCTTGTGCTTCTTTTCCATTTTCTGGTTCCTAATCTTCCTTTAACCCTTTAAATGTTGGCACCTACCATGGTTCTTGCCTCGATCATCTTCCCTTCTGTCTTCACACACTTTGTCTTATCTATCTCCATCTTCTCCAAGGTCCGATCCCCTCCTACTGATTGCTCTCCCACCTGAGTGATGACAGTCACCATGTCCAAACCTATCCCACTGTGGCCTAACTTTTTTATGTCTTGATGGCAGCCCCATTTTCCCAATCACCCAGACTGGTAACTTCAGGTCACATTTGACCCCTCCCTGTGCATCACTTAACAAATCCAATACATTGTCCAGAAAGGTAAGTCTCTAGTACATCTTTGTATCTGTCTCTTCTTTCAAATCCCTGTGCTGTCTATGTGGCCTAAGTCCTTATCTCTTCTCACTGAGACTATTATGAGAGCTCCCTATTTAATCTAACTGCTTCCATGCTAAACCTTTTTTCATAATGTCACTCAACTCAGTGGTTCATTGTTGCTTGTAGGATAAAGTTCCAGATTCTGGCATTCAAGGCCTCCACCGTCTGACACCATCTTTTTTCAGCCTTCATATACAATTCCCCTTTAAATAAAATCTGTTCCAGCCAAACTAAATTATCCTTTATTATCCCCCTCTCTCATCTTGTCCCCCTTGCTCCTCTCCCCTCTTTGTACCTTTGTTCTTGCTATTCTCCCATACTAGGGAGAGATTTCCCTTCTGTTTATCTATGTTGAAATTCCACCTTTCCTCACTGCCCACCCCAGATTTCATTCCTCCGTGCTTTCCTTGACCTCTCCTTCCTATCATGTGGCCCCCATCCCCTGCTTCATCCCAGGTGAAATTGATATGTCCCTGCCTCCCTCCCTCAGTTTTCTTACAGCATTTTACTTGAACCTGTCCTTTAAGTTTAATATATTCCCTTGTATCATGATCCTTTGTGGATGTAACTTTTCCCCGTAGAAGGTATAAATTCCTTGAGAACATGGTCTTTGTTACACCCATATTTGTATAGAGTGGTGCCTTGCAAATGGGCATTTAATTGTTGTTGGTGATTGAATGAACAAATGCTTGCTTTTAGACAGCCATTCTTCCTCCTTGGTTGGAAACAGAGGCACTGAAGTTTTCCACAGAGTTGAAAGCCAGTAAGAACTGGGAGATTTGGAGTAGCAGTGGGACAGAGGAGGATCACCGAAGATTCCCTTTTCTTGGGAAGGAAATTGTGTTGTCTCCCCTAAATTAACTTGGATTGAAGATGGTTTGATGGTGCTCTTCTCCAGTTCCATCTCATAGTGATAGTGTCTTGGTTTTCTTTCTTCCACAGTTACCCAGCAGACAATCAGAGAGGGTCTGGTTCAGCTGGACCTAAAAGATCCAGCCTTGTCAGTCCAAGCCACCCACCACCAGCTCCACCTCTTGGCTCCCCACCTGGCCTCCGACCAGGCTTTGCTCCTCCTGCTCCCCCACCTCCACCCCCGATGACGGGAGTCTCACCACCACCACCACCTGTTGGATTTGTATCTCCAGGGACTCCACCACCTCCTTCTCCTCCGTCTTTCCCCCCTCACCCTGACTTTGCTGCCCCTCCTCCCCCACCTCCACCCCCAGCAGCTGACTACCCTTGTCTTCCACCGCCTCCCATAGCTCAGCCAGCTGGTGGTGCCCCCCCACCCCCTCCCCCTCCCCCTCCCCCTGGACCTCCACCCCTTTCTTTCAGTGGCAGCGATGGTCAGCTGGCTCCACCGCCACCACTTGCTGATAGCTCTTCATCCAAACCCAAGTCATCCTTGCCTCCTGTGAATGATGCCCGAAGTGACTTACTTTCAGCCATTCGTCAAGGTAAGTCCATTTCATATCAGGGCCACTTTGCCTTGTCTGCTTGTAGCATTTCTCTAGCCTGCCCCATAGAAAAGGTGCAGCCCAACCTTCTTCAGGAGCTGGGGCCCTTTGGTGTTGTCAGAGCTTAGTGTGGAAGGATTTTTAGACTCGTACTTCTTAGTCCTAGAGGGCAAAGCCAGGAACAGTGGACAGGAGTTAAAGGGAGGCAGATTCCACCATAGCATAAGGACAGACTTCCTGACATTCAGAGCTGGCCAACACCAGGATGAGCGGCCTCCCTGTGTCTGGAGACTCGAACCCACAGGATGATGACCACTCCATAGGGCTAATGTAGAGGAATCCATGTTCAGGCATGGGTTGGATTGAGAGCCCTTTTATCTCTACACATCCTTATTGCTTCTGTGATCTCAGAGGATAGTTGAATTTCTTTCAGTTGTGTTGAAGAAGGCCCTGTGACTAGTCAGCCATGTCAGCTGACCATGAGTAAACACTAACTCTCCTCTCCGAAGAGTACAAGAGCCATGTTTAGTGGGGTTACCATCCCAAGGCAGTGCGGGCTCTCAAGAAACTTATGATTTACTGGGGACAAACAAGGCCTACCCAGTTCTTTATCCAGACATCACCTTGTCACAGATGTCACAAGTGACATTTGGTTTAACATGATTTGGCTGCTCATGGTATGGTGGGGAGATGGCAAGTTCTCTAAGAAGCTGAGCGTCAGTCTTTCCAAGTAAAGGAACTATGAAAGGAGGACTTCCTGGTAAGCTGGGATAGATCACTCCTGGCACCAGGGCTTTTGAGGGGTGCTGAGGTCATTGTTGATGGTATTTCTAATCCTTGCTATAATGTTTACCTTGGTTTTTTCCTCCACTTCTGTCCTATTTCCCCCCCTTTCTTTTTCTCCCTTTTTCCTACTTCTCCCCCCTTCCCTGTCCTTCTCCCTTTCCCTTTTCCTCCCTCTTTCCACTATTATTTTCTCTCTCTTTATTCCCCGTTGCCCTTTCCTTCTCTCTCTCTCTCCTCTATTTCCCCATTCCCCTGTCCTTCTCTTTCTCCCTCTGTTTTCCTGCTCCCCCTGCCTGTGCCTTAGGCTTGCAGGGGCCTCTCCTGGCATTGCTCAACCCTGCTGGGGGCCCTAAGGGCTAATGAGGTTTTCGTGCCCTGGGCCAGAACTGTCCCAGCTCCCGGCTGATTCCCTCTGCTCTGCTCTTTTCTCTTGGGCCAGGCTTCCAGCTCCGCAAGGTGGAGGAGCAGCAGGAACAGGAGAAGCGGGATGTGGTGGGCAATGACGTAGCCACCATCCTGGCCCGACGGATTGCAGTCGAGTACAGTGATTCTGAGGATGACTCCTCAGAGTTTGATGAGGATGAATGGTTCGACTAACTGTGCCCATCAGTACCGTCTCCACTTCTGCCCTGAGCCCCCCAGGAGAGCCCCTGCAGTAACCAAAGATGTGCCCAAGTGCTTTCTGCACCCCCTTCTGTGTGCTCTCCCTGCTTCATTTTTCCTTTGGCCTGTGCAGCCACCAGGAGTATCCTCACTGGTCTGGAGAGGCCAGGCAGGAAGGAGACCAGCATCCCATTCTTCACCCTCTCGTTAAGTTGTTTCTTGGCACCACCTTTAGATTATAAGTGGAAGAAAGTGCCTTTTTGTGGGCATCCTGGGGCTCCTTTAAACCTGTCTTGTGCCTTTGGGGTCTCCATTTCACCTCAGCCATTGCCTTGGAGCAGGAGGCAGAGGAGTGCTGACCCTGGCTCCCCCACCTGTCTGCTGGCATAACGTGGTAGTGCCCAGTCCTCTCCATGATCCCTGCCAGCCATGGCAGCCACAGAAGGAATGGGATGGGATCTTGAAAGACAAAGGTCCTCCCTTCCAGGCTGGGCCAGGTAGGGCCGCCCACATCAGAGTTGTGGGGTAGCTCCCCATTTCTGTTATTCTCATGGAGCAGGTGTGGATGCCCAGCCTGAGGCCAGTGAGATTGTTCTGTACTTTGCTGGGTCCCTCCCTCTGGAGCATCACCTTCATTTTTACTGTGAGTAGGAAAGGACGTCCTGTATCTTCGAAACCTGGGAAAGAGTCTTTTCCAGAATTGCCTCTCCAGTCCCAAAGGACTCAGTGTGGATGGTGCCAGGCTGGCAGAGCTGGGGGGTTTGGATGCTCCCTCTATGTGACACTGAGGAGGCAAGAAGGAACAAATCATGTCCTAGCGAAGGGGAAACAAGGCTGGGCAGGGGGATTTGCTCTAGGTTCTAGAGTAGCAGAGCTCGGCCTGGCCCCCTCCCTTCCCTCCAGCCCCTTTTCTGGCACCACTTATACACCTGGAACTCAGGACAGGCCTTTCTCCTACAAATTAGAAAAGGAAACCAGGGGTCTGGGACTTGTCCATAGTCCCACAGAGCATATGTGAGACTAGAACTCAGGTCTTGAGTTCCACTTCAGGTATCTTTCAGTGCCTATGCTTTCCTCAGCAAATATCCAGGGATTTGTCCCTAATGTCGCTTTCAGAGGGATGAGAGAGAGCCCCCTCTGGAGAGGGGTAAGAATTTCATCTTGACCTGTTCAGTCTGAGGCTTTGTGCTAAATAGAAGAAAGGATTCTTAGGAGATGTATGGTAATATTAAAACAGTCTGGAGCCACCCGCCCGGATCAATAGACCTCTCTGTGTGCATTCTAGGCATTGCCCCACCCCAAATTAATTTTTGATAAGTCTTTTCTAGTTCTTATCCCCTTTAACCTGTTTGTATCCCCCAAATTTAGGGAAGAGTCTACTAATTGCATATCATAGCCCCTGCTGCCTTAAGGTGGTAGGGATTGGGGGGTATGCAAGGATGGAGGTCTTCTGTCCTTGTCCCCAAGCACTGTTTGGTGGCTGGAGTGGGTGGCATGTCTCACTCTGTGTCAGCCCAGTCCCCCTCCCCAAGTTTAACACAGAGGTGCTAATAAGCAGAGCTGGCCTCCTATGGGCTTTGCTCCTCCTCCTGACCTAACTAGCCCACAGAATCATGATAGCGCCTCTCCTGTTTTCAGAGCCTTGAAACAAAGAGAAGCAGGCTGCCTCTCTATCCAGTAGAGTCAATAGTTGTGGGGATTGCCAAAGCCCACAGAAACCCCTCTGGCTAGAGGAGGGTATGTATAATCACTGGGAGATTGTGCCTGTCTTCCCCTATTGCTTCTCCTGTATTTCCTTTCTTTGAACCCCAGGATGGGGGTGGGGGGGATGAAGCTGAGGAATGGCAGGCCAGCTCATCTCTGTGGCCTCCTTCCCACCCCCACCCCCAACACACACACAAGATCAGGGGTCTTCAGCTCAGGGCTCGCCCTGTTTATCAGGCTCTGCAGCCGCTTCCCTGCCTTTTTCCCAGCCTGCATTTTGGAAGCATAAGAATGGGCATTTGTCTCAGACCTCAAATGGTCCAGGCAGTGGAGCCAGCCTCCCAGCTGCCAGGGGAAGAGCGGTGTTCCTGCTGCAGAGCCAGGCCCTAAGCATGCAGGGGCGGGGTGGGGTGGGGGAGGCATTGCTCTGGTCTGAGGAGCCAGCTCCCCTCCCTCAGCCCAGAGTGAGACCTGCAGCTGACCAGCCTAGTGTGTGCACTCAGTTGCCTTGGCTGGATTGAGCTCTTCACCACCCCCACCCCCACTTCAGAAAGGGGAGCCAGCCCCTCCCTGCACAGTTGTGACCTTGAGAAGGGGCAGTGTTCTCTGGGTTTCTCGAATCCACATATCACATCCATGTGCAAGCCCACAGTGGGAAGGGCTTTGGGGGAGGGGGCCGAGGGGGCTGGCTGCCGAAGGTAGGATTAGATCATTAGCTCAGTGACCTCCTAGGGTTTCGCTGTGCTGTGTTCTCCTGCTACAGCTGGCTTGGTAATGATCTGCGAGTCCCGGAGTGCAACTGCACAGCTCTGCCCAATGCTCTCATTAAAATCTATGCAGCCAACCTCGGTGCTTTGTACCAGCAGCCGCCCAGCTTAAGCCACCCTGGCTTGTGGGGCTCCCAGTCCCAGGCAGCAGAAAGGTCCTCTGGGCTCTGCTTATGCAAATGTGCCCCAGGAAAGAGAACAACAACAGAAAAAATCATGCTTTTTATTCCTAAAACTCACTGTTCCTTTAAGAAAGGACTCTATGCAATTAACCATGTGTCTTTGTGAATCCTCTAACTATGAAATGCAAAGTTCAGTGATGGTTTTAGAGGCCAGTAGTGGGTAGGAGATAGGGGGAGGTAGCCTAGCTTAATCCATCCCAGTTAGCCTGGATTGCCTTGGCCCAACTTCTGATCTTCACGGCAGATAGTGGTAGATTCTTGTTCACTTGTGAAATTGACACATTCCAAGGGAGTGTCCCCAGGGAGGGGGAAGCTCTTGTCCTAATTTAGAGCCTGCCTGATCTCCCAGGAATGACCCTCCAGTGTGGCTGAGGAGCCCAGACTGGGTGTCAGGGCTAATGGGAAGGTGCATGGGGTTCTGTGCCACACCCCAAGCCCTTGGCTTTGCAGGGATGACTTGTACAAATTAAGGACTCCCCACTCTGGGGACCCTGTGTGTAGCATTCTCCCAGTGTCTTCACCTAGGCCGCCTGGCTCCGCTGCAGCGCCCCCACTGGCCCCAAGGCAGTTCTTGTCACAGCTCCTCAGGGCCTCATCATCATCCTAGGGTCTGTCCCACATCCAGGAGTGACCTTTACTCAGGAACAGAAGGGCATTTAGTGTCTGGAGAGGGGGAACCCCAGTGATGAGTGGCCTGGCTGGGGGTGGGAGGGGCCAGGCCACGCCTCAGAGAGTTACAGACACATGCCTCCCGGTGCCTCATCTTAGTTCTTACAGTGCCTCAGAGCAGGGTAGGGAACAATTTTGTTATTGCATTAACTTTATTCAGTTAATTCACTTGAGAAACTAACCAATTTTTACTTTCTGTCTAGAATGATGTAGACCTAGAAGAGCAAGCTGTAATGCTCCCAGAGTGCCTTATTTTCTCTGATATAAATATATTTATAAGGACAGATATTCCAGTGGTAACTCGGGCTTCTTGGGTGAGTCTGTCATGCTGAGATTTAGGGAGAAGTAGGTGTGGGTGGATGTGTGTGTGTTGGGAACGGCACTGTTGCTGTGAGAATCCCTTCATGCCAGGCAATTGAGCTGGATTTCAAGTATTTGGGAAAAGATCCCAATCAGTAAGGCCAAGTTAGACCTCGGGTGTCCACGGAATCAAGGTGCAATTGAGTCCTTGACCTCACTGGCCTCACTGCCTTGAGAAAGGCACCCAGTTTTCCAGAGCAGACCACAGCTGTGTATCTTGTTTCATTTGCTTGTTAATTGCAGTCCCATGTCCCCTATTCCCCAGCCCCATTGCAATATGTATATACTTTCAATGTAAACATTTTAAGGAATTTGATAAAGCCTTTCTAGCCAATCAACCATTGTTTTTGGTGTTTTTCTCCAAGAGAATAATTGGAGTCTTTACTGTGGGGGGCAGGCAGTGGGCTTGTGGGCAACATGTAGAGGGCAGACTTTCTTGGGGTGCTGTAGGAAGTCCACAAGAACCACAGATGGCATGTGGTTAGTGTGCACATTACACACAGGTCTAAGGTCACATCACTGATCCAGGAGGGAGAGGGGGATTGAGGTGTGTGAGTGGAGACATGCCAGAGGTGGGGGGGGGGGCGGGGGAAGGTCCTGAAGCCATGGTCTATCATTTGTAAGGGGACATGCAGATGTCCTCTTCTCAATGCTCTCATTTAAAAGGAAAATAGACCAGAAGAGTTGCACTACCTTTCCAGGGTAAATAGGTCAAGAACATTGTACCCGGGGAATTCTAGCTCCCAAGTCTGCCCAAGACTTAAGAAGGATGGGGAGGGGGTGGGTTTGGGATGGAGTCCCTCAGTCTGCCCGGAGTCTCCAAGCCTGGCTGGGGTGGGGGTGTCAGCTGGAACGGTGACTCACTGGGTCCAAGAGGAAGGCTGATGCAGACACCCAACATCTGGCCAGCATCTTTTCTGATTCTCTAGGACCAAAGCAACTTACCTTAAATAGAACTCTTCTCAATGGAATCCGATAAGAGCTTCTGGCCTCTGGCCCCCTCCCCCACATCCAGCCTCCTATAGTTGTGGGAGGAGATGGGGGGCAAGTTTCTTACATTCTGACCCTGAGAATGACCTGTTAAAAGAAAGAGAAAAGAAATGGCTGTTCTAGGCAGCTGCTGCTTCTGGTAACTGACCCTTGGGGAAGGCGAAGGCGGAGGGAAAGGGGGAGAGGTAATTTATGAGCAGACACCCAGTTCTGAATGTGAAGCTTGTGGCTGCTGCCTGGGAGGGGTGGGGGGGTGGAAGCGGACCAGGGAGGGCACTCCCTGGGTGGGTGGCCTCCTCCAGTCATGCCTGACAAGGCCCTGTTGCCCAGCTGTGCGGGGAGAGAGTCACCCACCAGCATCCCAGGAGAGAGGGGCCAGAAGTTTCTAATTGTCAGCAACTGCTGCGTCAGCCGCTCTGAGCTCATCGGGGGAAGGTGGGGACCAAGAGGAGGGAGCGAGCAGCGGGGAGTTGGGGAGTTTGCAGACAGCTCAGAGCAGCCGCTGCTGCCGAGTGGCCCCCATCCCTTCCCCCTCTCCCGGGCCCCCTCTACCCCCAGCCCCTGCCAAGGAGATGCTGGTGTTTAGTCAGCACTTGGCTTCCTGCGTCCACCAGTGACTGACAGGGAGGGAGACGCCAGGGGAGCGAGAGGACAAAATGGTGTCAGAAACTGCAGTTTCTGAAGGGTTGGGAGATGAGGGTGGAGGCCTTGGACCTTGCTCCAGCTCAGGTTAACTAGCGTCTCTGCCCTTGGCCTGTGGTAGCCTCTCCTGGCACAGCAACAAATCTGATGAATTGTTAAACTTCCTTGTGCACTCAGCTGGCAGATAGACAGACACCCCCCCCCCCCACACACACACACCCAGTACCACTAACTAGCCATGTAACCTTGAGAGAATAACTCTCTAGGCTTCATTTTCTTTCTCCATCAGAGAGGATTGGACCAGATGATACTTAAAGTCTATTCCAGCTCTGACATTGTGTTCTAAGGCCCTTTCCAGTTCATACTTTGTGTCCTAATGCCCCTTCTAGCCCTGACATTCTATGTTCTGCCATTCTGTGTTCTAAGGGTCCTCCCAGCTCTGACCTCCTGTGTTCTACGGGCCCTCCCACCTCTCACCTTCTGGGTTCTAAGGCCCCTCCCAGCTCTGACATCCTGTGTTCTAAGGGCCCTCCCAGCTCTGACCTCCTGTGTTCTAAGGGCCCTCTCACTCAGATCTACAACTTTGGTGTGAGGGTCCTCTTAGCTCTAAAGTTCTATAAGTTTTTCTTCAATATCCCAGCTTCCCTCCTTGCCCTTTGGGCTCTGCCTCCACATACAAACTCTCATCCATCCCCAGAGCACCTTTTGCAGGGAGTAAATGTTACTGGGGGCCAGTGCCTAAAGGCATTGTCTGTCCCGGGCTCCATAGAGGCCTCCTGAAGGTTTAAAGGAATTGGAGACTTTGAAGAGGTAATTGTCATGGTGTGAGGCCCTGTCCAGCTCCCCTTGGGTTACATCACAAGCACCTCCTTCTTTAGGGTCAGTCCTCTCCTGCCACGTCCACCAAAAGATCCTGGAGCAATGGAGAGGATAGAGGAGGAAGCCTGAGTCCCATTTGCCCTGTAGTCCCTGACTTGCCGTGTGACTTTGGACAAGGGCCCTCCTAGGGCATCTAATCCGGACCCACCCTGGAGAAGAGGAGATCTAGTCTCTGCCAGAAGACCTCCTGTGCCGGCCTCCCCTTCTACTTTGAGATGCTTCTCATTGTTGGAAAATTCTAGCACCAAGCTTCTCTTTGCAGCTAGCACATCCCCCATCCCCAGAGTTACCTTCAGGAACCAAACAAAATAATCCTCCCTTCCAGATGCCATGGAGGGGTTAACCCTTTCATCTCTAGTGTGTCTGTTCTGCTCACTCTGCCATGCCCCACCCCCAGCGGGTGACCACCTCTCCTGGCCCACTCTCTCAAGAAAGTTCAGTGATCATGACAGCCAGCATCTGGACAGTGCCTGCTGCATCCTGGGCTTTGTGCTATGTGCCCCCGGTCACCTCCATACTCTACCACCATTTTGTGTCACCCCCCACACACACACACACCTTCCAGCTCTGGGGCAATATGGGGGGGGGGGAGATTGCTGGACCTGGAACTTGCTGGACTCAGCAAGACCTGAGTTCAGATCTGTGACCCTGTGACCTCTGTGCCTCAGTTTCCTCAACTGTAAAACGGGAATACTAGTAGCACCTAATTTAGGGGGATGTTGAGAGGCTCAAATTAGATATCTGTAAAGTGCTTGGCATGTACTTATGCATGTTGTAGTTGTTCAGTCCCGTCCCACTCTTTGTGACTGCTACCTCTGTCCATGGGGTCTTCTTGGCAAAGATACAGGAGTGCTTTGCCATTCCCCTCTCTAGTGGCAAACAGATTAAGTGACTTGCCCAAGGTCACACAGCTAGGAAGTTTCTGAGGCTTGATTTGAACTCCGGTCTTTGTGATTCCAAGCCCAGCACTCTCTCTGCTGTGCCACCTAGCTGCCTCCTATAAATGGTAGCTATTATTATGAAAAGTTGTAGAACCATGATCAAATCCATTATGCTCCCCTGTGACCTCACTTACCATCCCTGTAACTCTTAGGAATCCAACCCCCTTTCTTTGTCATCATTCCATATACTATATGTGTGCTTCTATCAGAATGTAAGTTCCTTGAGGGCAGGAATGTTTCACCTTGGCTCATGATTCCAGCCTGAGTCTTCTGTTGTCCTATACATTATGCCTCCCAGCGTCAGAGAATTTGCAGATTAAATAAGTGTGCCATCTGTGTATAAAGATGGGCTTCTGCCCCTCCTCTCACCATAATTAAATTGGATTCAATCAATCAGAGGTATCAATTAGGTGTAAATTCCTAATCAGTTTGAGAAGATTACAGAGTTTTGGCCCTTGTATGAAAGACAAGTGATGTCACACCTGGGATATGTATAAAGCCAGCAACTGAATCCTGAACAAGTCCAGTGATGGAAGGTTCTCTTCAGAGGTGTCCAGTCCAGAGGACGTGGGCAAAGGAGGAGGACAGCTTTTCTCTGTCCTCTCCTCTGCCAATGACTATGTCACTGGAGAGACCCAACCAGTAGCAAATAGCATAGATGGCTATCCAGAGAGTGAGACCAGTAGGTCCCAATATGTCTAATCAGGATTAAGAGACTGCTTCAGACTTTTTTTGAGGGTTGGAGGATGGGGGGAGGGTACTTTTTTTTTAATTAAACAAATGCTTTATTAACTTCTGGTTTACATCATTCATTTCCACCAGATTATGAGTTACATTTTCCCCCATTTTCCCTACCCACCACCCCAGAATAGCAGTCCCACTAGATATCCCCTCATCCAATTTGCTCTCTCCCATATCTTCTCCCATACCCCCTTCGACTTTGCCATTAGGGCAAGGTGAATCTCTGGGCCCCAATGCCTGGACATCTTATGAAACATTTAATTTTAAAACTTCCATTTTCAGATCCATTCCCTTCCTCCCTTGTCACCCACTCCCTCTGAGAAGATAAGCAATTCAGTATGTGTTGTACATGTATAGCTATGTAAAACATTACCATAGTAGATATATTGTAAAAGACTGCTTATATTTCCCTCCCACCCATCTCACCTCCCACCTGGTTCATTCCCTACTTTGATCCTGTCCCTCTTTGATAGTGGGTACTTCCAATCTCCCCTCCCCCCAGAATGCCCTCCCCTCCATCATCCCCCCTCTCATCCCCCTTCCCCTACTCAGGAGAGTGAGTGAGGGTGAGATAATTCCATTTAGTATGTATGTGATTCTCTCCTTGAGCCAACTTCAGTGAGAATATGCTTTTGCCTTTTTGCCTTCCTGTTCTTTCCCTCCCCTGCAACTACTTCCCCTTGCCTCTTCTACATGAGATAGTTTACCCTACCCTGTCTCTCTCCATCTCCTCTTGCCACTTTCCTCTCTCACCTCTTGACTTCACCCCTTAAGAATCATCCCTTCCTTGGGGCGGCTAGGTGTCGCAGTGAGCAGAGCGCTGGACCTGGAGTCAGAAGGACCCAAGCTCGGATCAGGCCCCAGACACCCAACACACAAACAAAAACCCAGCCGAGTGACCCTGGGCAAGTCACCCAACCCCAATTGCCCTCCAAAAAAAAAAATCATCCCTTCCCATCAAATTCAACCTGTGCTTTCTATCCATGTATAACTGTGAACATATTCCATGTACCCTTCTTCAATTATTTTCATAATGAGAAAGGTTTCATCGAACACAGTTATTGTTTTTCCATGTAGGAATGTAAATAGTCCAACTTTGATAAGTTCCTTTTGATTTCTTTTCCTTGATTACCTTCTCAAGCATGTCAAATTTTCTATTCAACTCTGGTTTTTTCCTCAAGAATGCTTGAAAGTCCTCTATTCCACTGAATGACCATATTTTCCCCTGAAACAAGATACTCAGTTTTGCTGGGTAGGTGACCCTTGGCTTCAATCCCAGCTCTTTTGCCCTCTGGAATATCACATTCCATGCCCTTCGATCCCTCAGTGTAGAAGCTGCCAGGTCCTGTGCTATTCTGATTGTGTTTCCACAATATTGAAATTGTTTCTTCCTGGCCGCTTGTAGTATTTTCTCCTTGATCTGGGGATTCTGGAACCTGGCTATAATATTTCTGGGAGTTTTCTTTTGGGGATCTTTTTTTAGGAGGTGATTGGTGGATTCTTTCAACCCCTATTTTGCCCTCTGGATCTAAAACATCAGGGCAGTTTTCCTTGAGAATTTCTTGAAGGGTGATTTCTAGGTTCTTTCCTTGATCATGGCTTTCAGGTAGTCCAAAAATTTTTAAATTATCTCTCCTGGATCTATTTTCCAGGTCAGTGGTTTTTCCCATGAGATATTTCACATTGCCTTCTATTCTTTCATTTGTTTGGATCTGTTTAATAGTATCTTGATTTCTCATAAAGTCACTAGCTTCCATTTGCTCCAGTCTAACTCTGAAGGAATGAATCTCCTCAGTGAGCTTTTGAGATTCTTTTTCCATCTGGCAAATTCGACTCTTTAAGGCATTCTTCTCCTCATTGCCTTTCTGAGCCTCTTTTGCCATTTGAGTTAGTCTATTTTTTAAGGTGTTATTTTCCTCAGTCAGGCTGTTGACTGTCATTTCATACTTTTCTTGCATCTTTTTCATTTCTCTTCCCAAATTTTCCCCACTTCTCTTATCTGCTTCTTAAGGTCCTCTATGGCCTGTAGCCAGCTTGTATTTTCATTTGGGCCTTTTGGTGCAGGAGTTCTGACCTCACAGTCCTCCTCCATGCTTTGAGCCTCTTTGCCCCTAAAATAGGAGTCCAATGTTGAACTTTTCTGTTTGTTTCATTTGCCTAGGCATGTTGC
>WOXC01000117.1:0-22785 GCA_011680675.1 Gymnobelideus leadbeateri
ATTAGACAAGTTGAAGCAAATGACTCTATGAGTCATCAAGTATCAGTCAAACAAAATCTAAAAAATGAAAAAAAAATAGAAGAAAATGTAAAATATCTCATTTGAAAAACAACTGACTGGAAAATAGATCCAGGGAAGAGAATCTAAGAATTATTGGTCTACCAGAAAGCCATGATGAAGAAAACAAAACAAAACCCTAAACAGTATCTTCCAAGAAATCATCAAGGAAAAGTACCCTGATGTCCTAGAACAAGAAGGTAAAATATCATTGAAAGAATCCACTGTTTACCTCCTGAAAGAGATCTGAAATTGAAAACTCTAAGGAATATTGTAGCCAAATTCCAGAATTAGCAGATCAAGGAGAAAATACTACAAGCAGCCAGAAAGAAATAATTCAAATATCACAGAACTATAGTCAAGATCACACCAGACTTTCCCACTTCTACATTAAAAGATCAGAGATATTAGAACAGGATATATTGTAAGGCAAAAGAACTTGGACTACAACCAAGGATCAACTACCTAGCTAAATTGAGCATAATCATTTAGGCAAGGAGATGGTCATTCAATGAAATAAGGGACTTCCACATCTTCCTGATGAAAAGGCCAGAGCTCAAAGGAAATTTTGATCTTCAAATACAAGACTCAAAAGAGACATAAAAAGGTAAACAGGGAAAAAATAAACATGCAACACACACACATACACACATACACAAACATTATTCAATAAGAACAAACTGTTTACATCCCTATATGGGAGGACAATACCTACAAATCTTGAGAATTGTATAATTTTTATGACACCTAAAGGTATGTACATAGATAGAGGGTGTGATTATAAATTAACTGATGTAATGATAAAAAAAAAACCTAATTAAGGGGTACAAAGGGATTGTAATGGAAGAAGAGGAAAGAAGGAGGCAGAAAAGGGTAAATTATATCACATGAAGAGGTACAAAAACATATTATGGTAGAGGGAAAGAAGGGAGGGAGATGAACATTGTATGAGCTTTACTCTAATTGGTTTTGGTTCAAGGAGGGAGTAACATAGGAATTTAAAGTGAAGAGACAAAAAAAAAAACTTATAATAGAAGGAAAGAAGGGAGGGAGAAGAGCACTGTTTGATATTTACTCTTTTCAGATTTGGTTTCAGGAGGGAATAACATACTTTGTTAAGTATAGAAATCTAACATGCCCTGTAGGCAATAGGAGAAGAAAGAAGAAAGAAAAGGGGAGGGGGTGATGGTTAGAAGGAAGAGAAGAAGAAGTAAGGGAAAAGGATAGGTTAAGGGAGGGGGACTGATAGGGAGGGAATACTGAGGAAGGTGGTGGTCAAAAGCAAAACTCTTTTGAGGAGGGGAATAAAGAAGGGAGAAATAAAAGCATAAATGGGGGGAGAAGGAATAGGATAGAAAGAGAGACGCAGATAAAAATCATAACTGTGAATATGAATGGGATGCACTCTCCCACAAAATGGAGGTGGATAACAGAATGGATTAAAAACCATAATCCTACAATATGCTGTTTACAAGAAAATATTTGCAAAAGGGGGTTACACATAGGGTAAAGGTAAAAGACTGGAGTAGACTATATTATGCTTCAGTTGAAGTAAAAAAAAAAGTAGGGATACCAATACTAATCACAGACAAAGTAAAAGCAAAAATAAATCTAATTAAAGGAGATAAGGAAGGAAACAATATCTTGCTAAAAAGATGCCATTGACAATGAAATAATATCATTACTAAATATATATTCACCAAGCAGTATAGCAGCCAAATTTTTAGGAGAAATTAAGCGAATTAGCAGAAGAAATGGATAGCAAAACTGTACTAGTGGGGGTCCTCAACCTCCTCCTCACTGAACTTGATAAATCTAACCTCAAAATAAACAAGAAAAATGTTAAGGAAGTGAATAGAATTTTAGAGAAGGTAAATATGATAGACCTCTGGAGAAAATTGAATGAGGATAAAAAGGAACATACCTTCTTCTCAGTGGTACATGGCACATACACAAAAATTGACCATGTATTAGGCATAAAAACCTCACAATCCAGTGCAGAAAGGCAGAAGTATTAAATGCATCCTTTTCAGATTATGATGCAATAAAAATTACAAATAAAGGGCCATGGAAAAATAGACTAAAAACTAATGGAAAATTAAATAATCTTATCCTGAAGAATGAGTGGGTCTGGGGCAGCTTGGTAGCACAATGAATAGAGCACTGGCCCTTGAGTCAGGAGGACCTGAGTTCAAATTTGGCTTCAGACACTTAACACTTACTAGCTGTGTGACCTTGGCCAAGTCACTTAACCCCAATCGCCCTTCCTGCCCACCTCCAAAAAGCAAAAAAAAAAAAAATTAGTTGGTCAAACAACAAATCATAGAAGCAATAATTAACTTCATTCAAGACAATGACAATAATGAGACAACATACCAAAACTTATGGGATGCAACAAGAATGGTTCTTAGGGGAAGTTTTATGTCTCTGAAGGCTTACATGAATAAAATAGAGAAAAAGGGGATAAATGAATTAGGCCAGCAACTGAAAAAGCCAGAAAAAGAACAAATTAAAAATCCCCAATTAAATACTAAATTAGAAATACCGAAAACCAAAGAAGAGATTAAATAAATTGAAATTAAGAAAATTATCTAACTAATCAATAAAACTAAGAGCTACTTTTGTGAAAAAAAAACAAACAATAAAATTGATAAACCTGTAGTCAATTTGATTAAAAGAAAGAAGAAAACCAAATTATCAGTATCAAAAATCATAAGAGTGAGGGGCGGCTAGATGGCGCAGTGAGCAAGAGCACTGGCCTCGGAGTTGGGATGACCTGAGATCAGTTCCGGCGTCAGAAAATGAGCACCCACACACAAATAATGACTGGCCATGTAACCTTGAGCAAGTTACTTAACCCCAATTACTTTAAAAACAAAAATCAAAAGAGTGAGCTTATCTCCAATGATGAGAAAATTAAAAAAAATAATTAGGAATTATTCTGTCCAATTATATGTCCATAAATTTGACAATCTTAGTGAAATGGATAAATATTTATAAAAATATAAATTGCCCAGATTAACAGAAGAAGAAGTAACATACTTAAATAACCTCATCTCAGAAAAAGAAACTGAAAAAGCCATTGATGAACTCCCTAGGAAAAACTCTCCAGGGCTAGATGGATTTACAAGCAAATTCTATTAAATATTTCAAGAACAATTAATTCCAATATTTTATAGACTATTTGGGAAAACTGGAGAAGGAGTCCTACCAAATTCTTTTTATGACACAAATATGGTACTGATACCTAAATTGGGAAGAGCCAAAACAGAGAAAGAAAATTATAGACCAATTTCCCTAATGAACATAAATGCAAAAAGCTTAAATTAAATATTAGCAAAAGATTACAGTACTCTTTGTGGTGGCAAAGAATTGGAAATTAAGGGGGTGCCCATCATTTGGGGAATGGCTGAACAAGTTGTGGTATATTCATGTAATGGAATACTATTGTGCTATAAGAAACAAGGAGCAGATGGACTTCATATTTACCTGGAGAGGCTTATACAAACTGATGCTGAGTGAGAAGAGTAGAGCCAGGAGAAATGTGTACACAATTACAGATACAATGTATATGTGATGACCAACTTTCATAGACTGGACTCCTTTCAGCAATGCAGTGATATAAGTCAATCCCAAAAGATTCATGATGGTGAGAGATGTCTACATCCAGAGAAGGAACTGAGTTTGAATCCAGACTGAAGCAAACTGCCTGATCTTTTTCTTTTTCTTGTTTGGTTTTGTTTCCTCTTTACCATTTTTCATTCCATCTGATATATATTCCATCTGTCTTTATAACCTGACTAATGTCTAATGTGAAAGTATTTGCATATATATATATGCAATACTTGATTGTATGCCATCATGGGATTGGGGGGGAGGGAGAGGGAGAGAGAGAAAATTTGAAACTCAAGGAATTGTGAAATTGAATCTTGTAAACTAAAAGTAAACAAACAAATTAATAAAGACAAAAAAAGATTACTTCAACTTATCACAAGAATAATACATTTCAACCAGGTAGGATTTATTCCAGGAATGCAAGGCTCATTTAATATTAGGAAAACTATCAGTATAATCGATCCTATCAACAACAAAACTAGTAGAAACCATATGATTATCTCAATAGATCAAAAAAAGCTTTTGACAAAATACAACACCCATTCCTATTAAAAACACTAGAAAGCATAAGAATAAATGGAGTCTTCTTTAAAATAATAAGTAGTATCTACCAAAAGCCATCAGCAAGTATTATATGTAATGAAGATAAGCTAGATGCATTTCCAATAAGATCAGGCATGAAACAAGGATGTCCACCATCACCTTTTTGTTCAATTTGGTACTAGAACTATTAGCTATAACAATAAAAGAAAAAAATTGAAGGAATTAGAATAGGTAAAGAAGAGACTAAGCTATCATTCTTTGTAGATGATATGATACTTAGAGAATCCTAGAGAATCAAGTAAAAAACTACTTGAAATAATAAATAACTTCAGCAAAGTTGCAGGATATATAATAAACCCACATAAATCCTCGGCATTCCTATATATTTCTAACAAAGCCCAACAGCAAGAAATAGAAAGAGAAATTCCATTTGAAGTTACTGTAGACTTTACCAAATATTTGGGAATCGACCTGCCAAAACAAACCCAGGAACTTTATGAACAGAATTACAAAACACTATTCACACAAATAAAGTCAGATCTAAATAATTGGAAAAACAGCAGTTGCTCATGGTTAGGCCAAGCTAATATAATAAAAATGACAATTGTTTCTAAATTAATTTACCTATTTAGTGCCATACCAATCAAACTACCAAAAAAGTATTCTGTAGAGCTAGAAAAAATAGTAACAAAATTCATCTGGAATAACAAAGGGTCCAGAATATTAAAGGAATTGATGAAAAGAAATGCTAGGAAAGGTGGCCTACCCATACCAGATTTTAAACTGTATTATAAAGCAGCAGTTATCAGAACTACTTGGTTTGAGGAATAAGGTGGTAGATTAGTGGAATAGAACAGGTACTCAAGACACAGTAATCAATTACTATAGTAATCTACTGTTTTATAAATGCAAAAACTCCAGCTTCTGGGATAAGAACTCACTATTTGAGTTGGAGGAGAAAATTTGGAACTCAAAAGCTTGTGGAACTGAATGCTGTAAACTAATAGTAAATAAATAATTTTTAAAAGTCAAAAAAAATAAAAGGCCTGAGTTCAAAACTTGCCCTCAGACACTTACTAGCTATGTCATCCTAGGCTAATTCTTGAAAAAAATTTCTAAAACTTTATTTACTTATCTATGCTTATGTATGATATTCCCCCAGGAGAATACAAGCTCCTTCTGGGCAAGTAATATTTCATTTTTGATATTATTCCCATAGTTCTGTGTGGTATCTTGAACATAGTATAAAGAATGAATAAATAATCATTGAATATTGATTTTGGCCCATGATTCCAGCCTATTGAGATGTTTTTCATTTCTGAAAACATGATCAAATAGCTTTTAATCTCCCATGGATCCCCCTCCCCCCTCATCTCAGATTATAATCTTATTTCATATTATTTGAACAAATGGAGGCCATTCACTGAGCTTCCTCTTTCTCCCTCATTCTCATCTCCCATCATTCAGATGCTTTCCTCCAAACTCAATCTTTACTTTTTCCTTCCTATCTCATATGAAGAGAAAGCCCTTCTTGCCAAGGCAAAACCTTCTATGTGCACAAGGGATGCCTTCCTAGCTAATCCCTCTGGAAGATTCCCTCCCCACCCATCACTAATCTGCTACTGATTTTCAATCTCTCTCTATAAGCTGTTTCTCTGCTGCCTACAAATATGCCCATTCATGTCCTCCTTATCCTCAAAAATCCCTCACTTGATTTTCTTTTGCTGGATCTTTATCCTGGTCATGCCCACTGACTATGGGTGACCTTTAGGTCTTTGTCCCAGGCCCTCTTTTCTTCTCCTGCTATTCTATTTCCCTTGTTGATCTCATCAGTTCCCATAGATTCAATTATTTTCTCTAAGTAAATGATTTTTAAGTTTACTTATTCTGCCCTACTAGCTCTACTGACCTCTAAACTCATATCTCCAACTGCTTTTTAGATATTTTGAAGTAGATGTCCCACTGACATATTAAATTTCACATGTCCAAAACTGAACTCATTATCTTTCTCCCAAGCTTTCCCATCTTTCTAACTTTCCTATATTGCCAAAGACACCACCATCCTCCCAATCCCACAGGCTCACAACCTGGGTGTTTAAAATACCAGTTCAGACTCAACAAGCTGCAAGCAATATGCCTAAATACACAAACACAGTCCAAACAATCAGCTAATGAAGCCTAGAATATATAGCCATCATCATCCTCATGTCAAAGGCATCCAGCAACTAGATGAAAAAGAGACTGTGCATACAGCAACAGCTGTCACCTGCTATAATGTCTTTAATTATCTGAAAATCTCTAAGATCTGACATATGGGTGACACAACATAGAGTTCTGTGTCAGAAACATACAGAAATGATTTTACATTACTTTGATCATGTGAAACACTACAAGTTTTTCCTGCTCTGCTCTCTGAAGGGGGAGATTTAGATCATTTGTTCCTGGCCTCTAAATTACCACAGGGTTTCAGGAAGAATTCGTTTAACTCACCCTGTAAATTGGGTAGGAGGATAAGCTAATGTAGTTGGTGAACAAAGGCAAAAAAAAAAATTACAACATCCTTGAGATTGTAAGAAATTTCATTGGTCTTTATTACATATAATGTATGTTGTTATAGTAGAATGGACCTGACTCAGGTTGGTCCTCCAGTAGTTTCAGTGCAATATTGGAATGAAATAAGAGAGACACAGCAGTTAATGTTTTTCATTATTTATATATTTATTTTTAGTTTTCAACATTCATTTCCACAAGTTTCTGAGTTTTAAATTTTCTTCCCATCTCTCCCTTCCCAACCCCATGATGGCATGCATTCTGATTGCACCTTCCCCAAGTCTGCCCTCTCTTATACCACCCCCCTTCTCAGTGACTTCCCCCTTACTTTCTAGTAGGGCAAGATAGATGTCTATACCCCATTGCCTATATATCTTATTTCCTGGTTCTATGTAAAAACAATTTTTAGCATTTGTTTTTAAAACTTTGAGTTCCAAATTCTCTCTCTTATTCCTTCCCCACCCACCCCCATTGAGAAAGCAAGCAATCCAATATAGGCTATGCAAGTATAGCTATGCAAAACATTTCCATAATGGTCATGTTGTGAAAGACTATATTTCCCTCCATCGTTTCCTATCTCCCACTTATTCTATTTTCTCCTGTGACCCTTTCCCTTTTCAAAAGTGTTTATTTCTCACTACCCTTCCCCCAATCTGACCTCCCCTCTTATCTCCTCCCCCCCCCCCCCTTACTTTCCTGTAGGGTAAGAACCCAAATGAGTGTTTATGTTATTCCCTCCTTAAGCCAAATCCTATGAGAGTAAGTTTCACCCATTCCTTCTCACTTTCTCCCTCTTCCCCTCCATTGTAAAAAGCTTTTTCTTGCCTCTTTTATGTGAGATAATTTATCTCATTCTATCTCTCCCTTTCTCTTCCCAATATATTCCTCTCTTACCTCTTAATTTTATTTTTAGGTATCATCCCTTCATATTCAACTCACCCTGTGTCTTCTATCTACCTATGTATCTATCTATGTATCTATCTATTTATCTATATTTCTTCCAACTACACTCTTACTGAGAAAGGTCTCATGAGTTAGAAATATCATCTTTCCATGTAGGAAGTTATTAAAACTTATTAGTTATTAAACTTATTAAAGTTCAACTTTAATAAGTCCCTTATGATTTTTCTTCCCTGTTTACCTTTTTGTGCTTCATTTGATTCTTGTATTTGAAAGTCAATTTTTCTATTCAGCTTTAGGCTTTTCATCAACAATGCTTGGAAGTCCTCTATTTTATTGAATATCCATTTTTCCCCTTAAAGTATTATACTCAGCTTTGCTGGGTAGGTGATTCCTGGTTTTAATCCTAGCTCCTCTGACCTCTGGAATATCATCATCTAAACCCTTCAGTCCCTTAATATAGAAGCTGCTAGATCTTGTGTTATCCTAATTGTATATTCTTAAATTATCTTTCCTGGGTCTATATTTTTTCAGTGAAATTTTGGACCTCCTTTTCCATTTGGTCGATTATACTTTTTTAAGGCCTTCTTCTCCTCATTGGCTTTTTTTGATCTCTTTTACCATTTGGATTAGTTTATTTTTAAGGTGTTATTTTCTTCAGCATTTTTGGGTGTCTTTCAGCAAGCTGTTGACCCATTTTTTCATTATTTTCTTGCATCACTCTTATTTTTCTTCCTAATTTTTCCTCTACTTTTCTTACTTGATTTTCAAAATCCTTTTTGAGCTCTTCCATGGCCTGTGACCAATTCATATTGTTTTTGGAGGCTTTTAGTGCAGGAATTTTGACTTTGTTGTCTTCTTCTGGTTGTATATTTTGATCTTATTTGTCACCAAAATGAGATTCTATAGACTGACTTTTTTATGCTTGCAGCTCATCTTCCCAGTCAAATATTTAACTTCCTAACTCTTTGTCAAGGTAGGACTCTGCTTCTAGTGGGGTACAGTGGGGAGTGAGGTCCCAGGCTTCAGGGGTTTTGTATCAACCACTCAATCCCCCACCATCTGTGGGACCAAAGCCACTGCTGCTGCTGCTGCTACTGCCACTTCCATCACCTCTGCCACTTTCAGGGCTGGAGCCAGACCACATTCCTCTTATACCCAGGTCCCACAGAATTTTCCCATTGACCTTCTGTGCTCTCTTTAGCATTTGTCAGTTGAGAAGTCTGGAAACCACTACAGCTGCCAGTGATTCAGTCCCATAAGGCCTTCTCTGACCTTGTCTGTGCTGTTGCAGCCCACATTGAATGGCACTCTACTCCCAAACCAGTGCAATATACCCTTCCTGTCAGCCTTCCAGGATGTTTGGACTGGAGATGTGTTTTACTCTGTCATTTTGGGGTTTCTGTGATGAGGTATGGGCTTTGGGAGTCCCCTTGACCTCTCCTTGAGTCCTTAAGGTACAGGCTCTGGGAACCCCCACTTTGACTCTGATTAAATTGTTCCATTTGCTGAGGCATTTGCAAGAGGCAATAAGTCTTACATTGTAGGCCCAAACCTCTGTTACTAGATTTCCCACCCTTGAGCCTATCAAAATATCAATCTACCCTTGAACTTGCCTAGCCCACCATTGTCTGTAGTCTCCAGGTAGCCTCCAGCAACTTCCCAGCCTTAATCACTCATTGATCTCATTTGATTTCTCCTGAAGACCCTCTCTAAACTCCTCCTCTAGACCACCCGAAGATTCCTCCCACAACCTTTTGTATATAAGACCCCATTTTGTCTCCCATGTCTGTGAGAGCACATGACCTAGCAGAGGCTTACTTTGTGTCCAATACAAGTGAACTTTTAATAAACTTTACTTTTCTTTGGGTGAGAGAAGGTTTGAGTCTAATTCATTGTGCAGAACCCAGTGTGTTGCTCTCCAGAGCACCATAACCCTGTTTATGGGTAAAGTCTTCATCTGTAGCTATAAAATTTGTTTAGAGTCATTTTTTACAGGTATTTGGAGGGGTTTGTGGGAGAGTTCCATCAAGTCCTTGATTTTATTCTGCAATTTTGGCTCTACCACCCTACTTCCCCCCATCCCCCCCCTCCGCAGACAGACAGACAGAGTAGTAAATTTAAGAAGATTTAGCAATGGTAGGCAAAGAACATTCAATGAGATTATGCATGAAGGACACTCTGAGTAGACATAGTTAAAGTAATCTCCATTGTTTGAGTTGCCCATTGTGTTAAACCCACAAGCATGGTGAGGGGGGAGAGAGAGAGACAGAGAGAGACAGAGACTGGAAATCCTTTCAGCTGTTTGTGCTCAGGCATAAAAGAAGTGATATCAATAGCCCAAGTCACAAGGACAGTTTTAAGACCTTTAAAAAATGTCTCATAGTTTGGATAGCAGGTTGGGTTTAGGTAGGTTCCTCCCATGGCTTTATGACCTAGGTAAACCTAGGACCTTTCTCTAATAAGAGGGAAGAGCTTTGTGACTGCGTAGTTCAAAAAGCAGGATTGCTTTTACAACACCAAGCACAGTATTTTGTACATATTAAGCACTTAATAAATACTTGCTGAATTGAATTGAATTGTTATCTGCTACCTGTGTGAACTTTAACACATTACTTAACTGCTGGTTTTGGTTTCTCTAGTCTTATAAATAACCAGATAGAACAAAACAGTCACTATGTTCTCTTCCAAGTCTAGGTCTTATGATCCTATGGAATGTTGTGAGTGGGGTGGTATCATGGCCTGTGGAAATGTTGCTGGAAGGGTCCAGAAGCACCAGAGGTTTCATAAGAGTTAGATAGACCTGGCTTTGCTCAAGAGGCAAAGTAATGTCTGCCTACACTTCCACGTTAGACCAAGAAATCAGTTATGTAGGAGACTATTTAACTGCTGAGGTTGTGCTAGTGTAATAATGCTTTACAGGCACAAGAATTCCCAGAACTGGGTGATAAGACTCCGGGAAGGGGAGGATGCCTGGGATTGATTTTCAGAGTTCTGGAAAGAAGGCAGAAGACTGGAACAAATGTGGCTTAGAGGTAATGAGAGACACAAAAAGAGTTTGCACCCTAAGAACTTTTAGGGATGGTGATGAATAAAGATTGATTTCTAGAGTATCAGCATTATAATAGTAACCAAGAACATCAGAATATAGACCAGGAGAGAGTCATCTATAGTGGATTTCAATAAATAAAGGGGTCTCAAATTTAGCTGATAAAAAGACCATTTACCATTCAACTATGGGTCAAGAGCATTTGACTGACTTTGCTATTCTTTAAAGCTAAATTTTCCCACAACAATTAGTGCATCTGAATAGAAAAGAAAAAATGGTAGAAAAAGTTCATTAATTTTTAAAAAGATCTTCAGATTATGCTGTGCTTATTTTCTGTCCTATTTTATTTTCATGAATCTGCATTTTTATTATTACTTTAGAGGCCTTTAACAAATGAAGTAGAATAGGCCACTCTGGACCTTTGTTACTGTGTATTGGTAACAAATGGAAAGCCACAGGCAGGATTGATTATGACTTTTAACCTTTTGGAGCACTCCCCTCAGCTATGCCAGATTTTAGGCTCTACCCGACCTCACTCCCTCATCTCCTCTACCCCTCATTTCAGAAAAGTATAGTGTTCCACCCTCTTAGAGGACCTGGCCATAATAGAATGGAGCTAGACTTTCTCTTTCATTTTACATAATGGGTTCCAGGTGCAATACAAATGACTTTTCAAACCAAACAAAGTTTGCTACTAGTTACTCATAATTGTCTTCAATGTGGACCAAATGTGCTTTATCATCCCTACTTATATTTGGTGTTAGACTAGGCTCTTTACAAAGTAAATTATTTAATATGGATATGGTCTTTGACATCAAGAAGTTCCCAGTATCATAAAAGCTTTGACAAATCTTTGGAAATGTAGCCCTTATAAAATTTTCTTTTCAATAGTGCAATGTTTAATTTCAATAATAATTGCTATAAGCTCAGTATAAATCAAATAAATTAATTACTGTTATTATTTAAAGATACCATGAGTGATCAATAAATGGATTCATATATAAATTATTGCAAAAAATTAGCAAAGAAATTTCTTTCAAAAATCTTTTTATACACAAAACAGAATCATAATATAGAGCTTTAGTTTATAAAAATATATTTATTTTGGTGTTCTCTACAATGTAAGAAGAATGGTAGGGTAAAAAGAGCACGGAACAAGGAATCAGGTAGTTCTAATCCCTGCTCTGTCATTAATTTGTCAAGTGATAAATATCATGAAACCTCATTGAGACTGTATTTTTTGTGTCTTCAAAATGAAGAAAAACATACTTGTCTTACCTGTGTAACCATGCTCTTGCAAGGCAGAAAATGAGAAAATACATGTGAAAACACTATAGAAACTACTAAGTATAAATGAATGCACTTTCTCAGAGGCCTTTTCTGTGTCCATTCATATAATCATATGGCTTAAAAAGTTTTTGTTTTCATGTGATTAAGTTGCTTTTCCTAATGTTTATTCATTTTTTCCATACCTGGTCTAAATACAACTTGATCATAATTTATGATCTTTACACACATTTTTTTCGTCTTTTGCCATGATTTTATTTAAATTTTTAATACATAATAATTAGTGATATTGGTCTACAGTTCACTTTGCTTTGTCCTCCCCTGGTTTGCATATTATGTGTATCCTGGGGATTGGATTGAGATACACCCCATGAAACAAACCTTCAAAGGCCATCCATGGAGTTTGAACATAGCTCCTTTGGCAGCTTCCATGCAACGTATTCCTATCTAAGTCCTGTTAGTTGTTGTTTCTTTAATTTGTTCTTTATCCAAGATTTTGTACAGAATTTCATTGTCTCTGTTTGATTGGGGTTGTAGTGTGACACAAAATTCTATATGATCCATTGATCTGTGTGTTTCTTTGCTTACTTTAGGTATTACTATTTTTATTGCATCATGATCTATAAATAATGTGATTAGAATCTCTCCTTAAAATATTTATTTGTAATTTCTCTATGCTAGAATATATGATCTCTTCTAATAAAGGAGCCATACAGTGCTGATAAAAATGGATATATACATGTATTCTCTAATGTTTCCGTTCAAAACATGCCACAAATCTTTTAGATTCAAATTTTGAGTTTTTTCAATTCTACATTATTTTCCTTTTGTTGAACTTTCTATTTGATTTGTCCATTACTGAAAGAGAAATGTTAGAGTCTCCTTTTACTGGTGTTTGATTATTTATGTTTTTTACGTTTCAGTTAATTTCCTTTGTGAATTTATATGTTAGAAATTTGGCACACAGATTTAATAATGATATTGTGTAATTTGTCTCCTGGTAATTTAAGCATATTGTAATTTCTAATTTATCTCTGGGGTCACTAGTGAATTTTTATTTTTAGTTTAGTCTGTAGCATCATTGTAATTCCTTTTCTTATCCATGTGATGCATAATACATTTTGTTTTAACCTCTCATTTTGATACTGTGCTTATCTTTCCCTTTTACTTGTGTTTCTTGTGAACAACAGATTATGGTGTTTTGTTTTCCTATCCATTCTGCTACTGTTTCTTTTTACTCAATTTCATAGTTAATTCATAATTAATGTTATAAGAATGAGGCTTGTTTTTTTCTTTAGTGTTGGGTAATTTTTTTTTTTTATTTAACCCCTTCCTCTTCATTGATTTGTCCCTATGTTAAGTTCTGTTTAAATTACTTTGATGCAACTCTATTCCCACACTATTCCCTTCACTGCCCACTCTGCTCACCCTGCTTCCATTTGCCTGCCCTTTTTCTAGTTTGGGGATTTTAGTTTTAGTTAACAATCTTCAGTGGTTAGTTTTAAAATCTCCCTTTTCTCTGCCTTCAGTTTTTCATGTTTGTTAATTTGCTTTTTTCTTCATTTTATGCTAAGAAATTTTCTCTGCTTTTTTTTTTCTTTTCATCAATTCTCCCTTCCAATCTACTCTGAAATGTTATTCTTGAGTTTGTGTTACACTTTTATTTAGTCATTATTTAATCACTCTGTGTTCCTGAGTTAAAACTTCTGAAATACCAAGTTTGATTTCCCTCTTCTAAGCAATCTTTTTAGTCATTGTTTGTAGATATTAACCCTTCATTCCTTTATTTCTGCAGTGCCTTACTCTTAGATATATCAATTCAAGAGGAAAGTAGTATAGGACAGAGACAGCCCTGTGTCTCAAATTTTGCAGTCTATTTCTGTCTTCTATCATCCCTATGATTGGTTTCTGTATTGATGGCTATGATGTCTCATGTCCACATCCATGTCTTCTCCTTCTTCCCTTCGGATTCCAACTGGCACACAGCATTTCTCCCAAGCCAGGATATAGTTCATGGAGGCATAAATTCTCTCAAAAAAGGGGACTTCCCTGTGTCAACCCCTTTAGATTAAAGCCATCATGAGGTTCACATTTTCCATCATAGGCACACCCCTCTTCTCCTATGAGAACATTCTTCAGTCAGATCCCTTCCCTCCCATTGGGTTGAGACCTTCCCCTTTCCTTCTCATACATTCAATCTTTCCCTTCAGTCAGCTTTCCTTCTTCTTCAACACTCTTTCCCTCTCCTGCAACCTTCTTGCCAAGTGACTGTAAGAGTTTTTATTGACCGCTCTGTTGTCTCCTCCCCTCGCCATTATGCACTCACCTTCCCACTCACTCTTAAAATTCCAACCCACAAAATACATTTATTCAGCTGTAAGGTGATTGTGAGTTTATTTTATAAGTACCTCAATTTTGCCCCTCCATTTTCACTTTTCCTCTTTCTTTAAATTCCATTTACAGCTTCATCCCCTTATAGAGATTTTAAAATCTGTTAATGATTCCTCTTTGTTTTGAGGGGGTTTGTTTGTTAGCTCCATAGATCTCTGTCTCTCTGTCTCTATCTGTCTGTCTGTCTGTCTGTCTCTCTCTCTCTCAATGTCAGGTAATTTATTTCACTATTTATTCTTTCTTTGGAAATTGTATTTATTTATGTCTTATCAATTTCTGTCATTTGAGATATCAACAGGTCAAATATTTTGCTGACTTTTTGCCAGAAAATTCCTCAAATACATTTCATTTTGTTGCTTAATTTCATCTTTTTCATTGATGATTAGGCTAAAGTATGCAAATTATGTCACTTCAAATTGTAGCTTAAGCTCTGGTTTTTTGAAATACCATATGCTAATACATTCACTTCCATGTATTCTTTTAGGTGATGAATAATCTTGTGTTTTTAGAATTTCTTCCCCTTTATATTTATATGAAAAGTGTTCAATTTACCCACTATATTTCTTAGAATTTGATATGCAGGGTATTTGTTTTGTTTTGTTTGCTAGAGATGATCTGTGGATTTCCTCTAGGAGCTTTGATTTCTGGTTTTAGAAGTTCTGGGTAGTTTTCTTGTATTTTTTTCCCCTGAATTATAGTATTTATGTTTTTTTTTTAATTTATCATATTCTTCTGGAAGACATAATTCTTAGTATATCTCTGTGCATCCTGTCTTCAAGGTCAATCATTTCAACTTGTATAGACACCCTATGTTATTTAAATATTACTGTCTTTTGCTTCTCTTATGCCAGATTTTCCTCCACCTCAGTATTTTTGCATTTCAAATCTGTTCATTTCTTTTTCACTTGTTTAAAGAAAGACATTCATAGATTTGATATTCTTTCTTATCTTTGATTGTTTAAATTTTGCAATGAGAATTCTAATTTTTGAGCTATGTTCATTCAAAATTTCTTATTTTATGGATTTCATTTCTATTTTGGACAAGTTTGAAGACTTTTATTGGTTAATGATTTTGGGAATGTAGAGGATTCTGCAATTTCACATAATATTATCTTGTTTTTCCCTTATCTTGTAATAATTACTAAAAGAGCTTTATAGGGGGGCAGAGCCAAGATGGCAGAGTAGAAACAGCTCATCCAAGCCACTCTGCCCCCAGATTCCACCCAAACTATGTAAAAGGGGACTCTGAACAACTTCTGGAGCTCCAGCACCCACAGAATGAAACAGAGAAGCTAACCTCCCACTGAGGACAGCCCAGCAGCCCTGCAGGAAGGACCAGCACAGCGCTCTGGGAGCCGGCAGCGCGCAGTGTGCAGAGCGTGGGGAGCCGAGCCAAGCAGAGCCCAGGTCCCCGTGAGCCAAGGTTTTAGCCCCAGGGCAGCAGGGCCAGCAGCCGGCTGGAGAGACCCCAGAATACCAGCAGCTGTGGCGACTCCAGAATTATCAACATAGACTTGCCTAGGACAAAGTGAGAGGTTTAGTGGACTATGGATTTTGGGACCAGTATTTGGGGAATGTGTCGGCTTCCTCCCCTGGGGGCTAGAAGCCACTGAGGAGACACGCCATTTTGTAGTTTTCAGAGGCAGCTCCAGCTCCTGGACTGTGAACTGTAGGGAGATCCAGTGATCAGTCTTGGGGGGGTAATCGCTCTTGCTTTAACCTCCCTGGATCTGGATTGTGATCTGGGGTGGAAGTTGTGGGTGGGTTTACAGCTTGCCAGAAACAAAAGTTGCCCTCCCACACGTTCGGGACGAAAATTCTCCTATCTGTCAGCAAAGACATACTGTGGCAACAAGCCCAAAAGTCAAGTAATTAAGTGGCAACATGCCAAGGCAAAGGAAACAAATTAAAGAGAAAAAAATGAAACCCTAGACTCCTATTTTGGGGCATAGAGTGGGAAAAGGACTGTGAGGTCAGAAGTCCTGCTCCAAAAGCCCCAGGGGAAAACATGAGCAGGTTGCAGTCCATAGAGGACCTTAAGAAGGACTTTAAAAATCAAATAAGAGAAGTGGAGGAAAAATTGGAAAGAGAAATGAGAAGGATGCAGGAAAAGTATGAAATGAGGGTCAACAGCCTGACTGAGGAAAACAACACCTTAAAAAATAGACTAACTGAAATGGCAAAGGAGGCCCAAAAGGTCAATGAGGAGAAGAATGCCTTAAAAAGTCGAATTTGCCAGATGGAAAAAGAATCTCAAAAGTTCACTGAGGAGATTCATTCCTTCAGAGTTAGAAGGGAGCAAATGGAAGCTAATGACTTTATGAGAAATCAAGATGCTGTTAAGCAGATCCAAACAAATGAAAGATTAGAAGGCAATGTGAAATATCTCATGGGAAAAACCACTGACCTGGAAAATAGATCCAGGAGAGACAATTTAAAAATTATTGGACTACCTGAAAGCCATGATCAAAGAAAGAACCTAGAAATCACCCTTCAAGAAATTCTCAAGGAAAATTGCCCCGATGTTTTAGATCCAGAGGGCAAAATAGAGGTTGAAAGAATCCACAGATCACCTCCTGAAAAAGATCCCAAAAAGAAAACTCCCAGGAATGCCAGGTTCCAGAATCCCTAGATCAGGGAGAGAATACTACAGGCAGCCAGGAAGAAGCAATTTCAATATTGTGGAAACACAATCAGAATAGCCCAGGACCTGGCAGCTTCTACACTGAGGGATCAAAGGGCATGGGATATGATATTCCAGAGGGCAAAAGAGCGGGGAATGAACCCAAGGTTCACCTACCCAGCAAAACTGAGTATTTTGTTTCAGGGGAAAATATGGTCATTCAGTGGAATAGAGGACTTTCAAGCATTCTTGAGGAAAAAAACAGAATCCAGACACAAGAAGCAAGAGATGCCTGAGAAAGTAATCAGGGAAAAGAAATCAAAAGGAACTTATCAAAGTTGAACTATTTACATTCATATATGGAAAAACAATAACTATGACTGATAAAATCTTTCTCACTATGAAAATAATGGAAGAAGGGTGTGTGGTCATATAAATACATATGTGAATGTGTGTGTATATGGTTACAGTTATATATGGATAGAGGGCATAGGTTGAATTTGTTGGGAAGGGAGAATACTCAAGGGATGAAATTATGAGGTGAGAGAGGAAAGTGGCAAGAGGAGATGGGGAGAGACAGGGTAGGGTAAACTATATCATGTAGAAGAAGCAAGGGGAAGTGGTTGCAAGGGAGGGGGAGAATAGGAAGGCAAAAAAGGCAAAACCACATTCTCATTGAATGTGGTTCAGGGAGAGAATGACATACATACTAAATGGGATATCTCAACCTGCAGCAGAATAGGGGGAAGGAGGATGAGAGGAGGGATGATGGATGGGAGGTCATCCTTGGGGGGAGGGGAGGTTGGAAGTACCCACTATAGAAGAGGGACAGGATCATGTAGGGAATGGACCAGGTCGGGGGTGAGATGAGTGGGAGGGAATTATAAGCAGCCTTGTACAATATATCTACTATGATAATGTTTTGCATAGCTAGACATGTACAACATATACTGAATTACTTATCTCCCCAGAGGGAATGGGTGACAAGGGAGGAAGGAAATGGATCTGAAATTCTAGGTCTTAAGATTAAATGTTTCAAATATATATAAATACTATTATTAATATTCTTTTGCTTGTAATTGGGAGATAAGATGTGCAGGCATTGGGACACAGAGATTCACCTCCCTCTAATGGAAAATTCGAAGGGGGTATGGGAGAAGATATGGGAGAGAGCAGATTGGAGGAAGCAATATCTTGTGGGACTGCTATTCTGGGAGGGTGTGTAGGGGAAAAACAGGGGAGGAAAATGATTGTAACTCAAAATCTGGCGGAAATGAATGATGTAAAACAGAAGTTAATAAAGCATTTGTTTAAAAAAAGAGTTTTATATTCTCTCTGAAGATATAGTACACATAGTTTCTTCTGGTAATAGGATATTTTCTATTGATTTATCTGCTTGTGCTCTGGGCTGTTATTGAAGGTTTTTCCTTTAAAATATTTGGTGTTTAAGTCAAAGATTTATATCCACACAACTCACTTTTTGACTCTTTTATCTTTTCTTTTTGGTACACTGCTAAGATTGACAGTAAAGCTGCAGCCTCCATTGGGGAATATAGATTTAACTAACTTAGATACTTGCCACGAATATCTTCAGGGGTAACAGGACTGTCCCCACCTGGGTTTAAGTTTTCTTTCCTTTAGGCTTGATGAAGTCACAAACACTGGTCTCCTTCTGCTTTTCTGGGCTGAGAGAAAGTGACGATACTGTTCTGGATGGCCTTGGCAGTCCCTAGTCTAGTTTTTGATCCCAAGTATAAGTCAATATACTTTCAGCAACTAATAAAACCTTCCCTTCACATGGTTGGACAGATTCAATGATTACTCAAAGTAACCACCTCAAGGGAGGAAGGTGGTAAATCAATAACCTGAAAGTCCATTTTGTACCTTACCAGTGATATGTGAAGGCTAGGGGGGGAAAGATGTTGAGTGAGTATTCAAAAATTAACATTCTCTGATATTAGTTCATAGATATTTTGCCTTTTCAGAGTTCATTCTTTTTGTTCTGTGGGTAGTACATAATGGCTTTTTTTTAAGGACTAGAGTTAAAAGTATCCAGAGAAGGTGACTAATCCACCATCTTGCTTGTCATGTGACCATTCAGCTGTATCAAAGTATATATTGATTTAATTTTGAATGGTTTTATAGAGTCCTTTGTAAAATTTATCTAACTTTCCATCCCCTTCAACAGATATTGGTGCATGAAATTATTTTCAAGATGATCTTTTTGCAAATACCTATCACGATCACAGCAATACAGGATGACTAAATGTCCCATGAAATTAGGTTTCTTGTTGCCTTTGGACTCATAATAAAACCAACTCTACTGACTTATGATGAGCTTCTCCAGGGAAAGCCTGTGAGCCATATCTCCATTTAGCTGCACTTCCTTTTGTCTTCTCCTTTCATTTAGAGCAAAATGCTAAGATTGATGATGATGATGATGATGATAGCTAACATTTATATAGTGATTTAAGACCTACAAAAGTGTGTCACATATATATTTTAGGAGGTAATCCAGGTTAAAAATTGAAGGCATCTAGGGGTTCTTCAAGGATTAACTTGGCATGGGACACAAAGATGGGAGATATAATGTCACATGTGGGGAATGACTGGTAGGCTAGCTTAGCTCAAATGTAGAATTACTGACTGGGAACAATAAGTAATCCACCTGGAAAAGTAAGTTAGAGCCAGATAGTAAAAGTTTTTAATTTCAAGGTTGAAGATTTTGTATTTTTTTTTCCTGAAAGCAATAAGGAAGCACTGAACCTTCTAAAGAAGGACTGTGACATGATCAGACACATGCTTTATCAATATTATCAATTGCACAGCTGAGTGGACAGTTTTGGAGATGGGAAAGGCTAGCTATAGAGAGACAAATTAGAAGATTATTGCAATAGAACATATGAGATGATGAGATCCTGAACTATGGTGATAAAGTAGAGAGAAGGAGATGGATACAAGAGAAGTTACAGAAATAGAATTAACAAAACTTAGTAATTAATTGTGTGGGAGGGAAGTGCTTAGTGAAAGTGAAGAATTGACCATGATTCCTAGGGGGCAAACCTGTGCAACCAGAAAGATTAAATCCTCAACAGAAATAGGGAAGACTGAAGGATGGAAAGGTTTAAGGGGAATAACAATGAGTCATTTTTTACATGAGTTTGAGATGCTGTGGCAGGGTCAGCTAAATTGGGACTACAAGAGTGAATTCTATAGTGTTTAGTTTGGAATTATTAAATCCTCTGCCATAATGTATATCAGTATATGTTTGTTATTTAAGATTTTTATAAATTGAAAATTCTATACTTCCTAAATTAATTGACCTTATTTGCTAGAAAACATAGGAAAGGAAAGCTGTGAACTCCCTAAACGAAGGCCTTTTTTCTTTTCTCTTAAGAACACACCTTCAGGTCATTTTCTTTGTCAAACAATTGTCAAGCTATTAAGAGATAAAGAAAACTTATGAATCCCTACTGATTGGTTTTTATAATTACTTATATAACTTATTAGTTTCTCTATTTTTCTTTGTGTCCTTAAACTGCTGAAATCTCTCCTCCTCCTCCTCCCTTTTTTTTTTCAAAAATTGTGCTTTCATAGACAATACTCCTGTCAAACCAAATGGAGAAGGTTGTTTTGAGGATTTTTAAAAATTTCTATACTTTGAGCAGAGATAAGAATGATGAACATTCCAATATTATCGCCCTTTTGTTAAGAAAGACTATAGAAGGTGAGGCTAGGTGGCACAGTAAATAGAGCACCAGCCCTGGAGTCAGGAAGACCTGAGTTCAAATTCAGCCTCAGATACTTAACACTTACTAGCTGTGTGACCTTGAGCAAGTCACTTAACCCCAATTGATCTTCCAAAAAGAAAAAAAAAAAGAATGAAGGGGCAGGTAGGTGACACACTGGCTAGAACACCAACCCTGGAGTAAAGAGGGCCTGAGTTCAAATTTGGTCTCAGACACTTACTAGTTGTGTGATCCTGGGTAAGTCATTTAACCCTAACTGCCTCAAACAAACAACCAAAAAAAGGCTATAGAACCCCTGGGAACCAGAAAATTGAAATATCATTGATGTATGTTGTAATTTAATCATTATTTTTCAGTCTAGTCCAACTCTTCATGACCCCATTTGGAGTTTTCTTAGCAAAGATACTGGAGTGGTTTGCCATTTCCTTCTACAGCTCATTTTACAGATGAGGAGACTGAGGCAAGCAGGGTTAAATAACTTGCTTGGGTCACACAGCTAGTAAGTGTCTGAGGTTAGCTTTGAACTCAAGAAAATGATTCCTAGCCCAGCACTCTATCTACTGCATCACCTAGCTACCCCTGATTTATATCAGAGATGGGATTTTTTTTGGTATTAAAAAGGAAAAGCCACTTTTAATAATGATACCCCATATGGGGTGCTGTTAGCCCCATGAAGAATATAAGCTGCCACCTCCTCCTCCATAAACTGATCTGAGACCACCCTGCAATGCCCAGATAGCTAGTTAAAACCCAACCCAACATGCAAACCTAAGAAATGAAAACAACATCTATATCTCCCAAGATGTCCAATGGTAGTCAGCAATAACTTAAACGTCATTAGGATGTTTAAGCAACCTAGTTGCCCACATTCTTAAGAGACTGTTCTGTCCTCCCCAATGTGATGACCAGCTTATTTTTTTTTAAATCAAACATTTAAAGAACAATTGCTGTTAATGCAGGAAATAACAGGGACTAGAGAATTTGACCAATCCCCCTCTTCATTTATTGTTTCTTAATTCAAAATAATATTAACTCAGATGGCTGTGACAGTCATGTAAGACAGGGGCTCCAGACAAAGAGGAGAGCTAGATGTGTAGATTTGCAAGGTCATCTACCTAGAGATGGTATGTGAACCATCTGTCTTGATGATAGTGTGATGAGATGCCTAAAGGAGACAGTACAGCAAAAGAAGAGGAGAGGGAACATTGAATTACACTCACAGTTAGGGATGTGGATAATTATCCTACAAAGGAAACTAAGTGGAAGCAGACAGGTAGGAAAAGAACCCAAAGAGAAATATTATAGGAGAAAGGAAACCAAGAAAGGAAAGAGTATTAACTTACTTGTCAGACCTATAAGCAATATCTTTCCCAGTCCCTTTTCAGGACTATTCAGAGTTTGTATTCTATTGCCACAATCTTGAAGATCCCAGGGTCACTTCAATGAGACATCAGAGCAGGGCTTTAATTAATGCAGGATCATCACCACCAGCAGCATCACCATCACCCCCAGAGGTAGGAAATACCCCTGTCTGTCTACATGTAAATTTTTTAAAAAGAAATTAGAAATCTAGTCTTTGGTACTATTTGCAAGCAATGCATGACCTTGTTCTTTTGTCCAGGAAATAGGAAGAGTTTTGAAAGTGCACTATATGTGTAAGCTATTCCTGTGCTGTATACCAATTCAGTCCCTACAGATTTGTCAGTAATGGTTGTTTTCTTTCTTTTTTTTTTTTTTAAACAAATACTTTATTAACTTCTGTTTTACATCATTCATTTCCGCCAGGTTTTGAGTTACAATCATTTTCCCCCCATTATTCCCCTACCCAACCTCCCAGAATAGCAGTCTCACAAGATATCGCTTCCTCCAATCTGCTCTCTCCCATACCTTCTCCCATACCCCCATCGACTTTTCCATTAGAGGAAGATGAATCTTTGTGTCCCAATGCCTGCACATCTTATCTCCCAATTATAGGCAAAAGAGTATTAATAATAGTATTTATATATATATTTGAAACATAT
>WOXC01000118.1:0-26812 GCA_011680675.1 Gymnobelideus leadbeateri
ACTAAAGATGTGGAGAGTTAAAGGAACTTTGTCTACAACAGTGGTTAGAATTCTAGTATTTCAAAGGACTTCTGAGAAATTCATGTATTCACCTTTTTTTCAGAATGCCTATTCTGAGCATGTTTGGTAGAGAAGGTATATCAGACCATAAATCTAAAGAAACAGGCATTACATGTAACTTCTTTTCTGGGAAAGATTCTCTTAGCTAGAGGTCTTAAAAACAGCCATTACCTCTGTACTGCTTGGTCTTTTTTTCTTGGAAATGGCATCCTTAGGTTTTCACCCATTGAAACCAATGTAGGCAGGTATAAAGCACTTTTGCTAAAACAGTAAAAGCAAACCTTCAGCAGTCTGACTAAAGATGTGGAGAGTGGAAGGAACTTTGTGTACAACAGTGCTTAGAATTCTAGTATTTCAAACTACTTCTGAGAAATTCAGGTTTTCCGCTTTTTTTTATTAGCCTATTCTGAGCATGTTTGGTAGAAAGTTATATCTGACCATATCTCGACAATAACAGGCATTACATGTAACTTCTTTTCTGGGAAAGATTCTCTTAGCTAGAGTTCTTAAACCATCCATTACATCTACATTTCTTGGCCTTCTTTTGTCGGAAATGGCATCCTAAGGTTTTCACCCTTTGAAACCAATTTAGGCAGGTATAAAGCACTTTTGCTAAAACAGTAAAAGGAAACCTTCAGCTTTCTGACTAAAGATGTTGAGGGTTGAAGGAACTGTGTGTACAACAGTGCTTAGAATTCTTGTATTTTAAAGGACTTCTGAGAAATTCAGGTTTTCACCTTTTTTTCAGTTAGCCTCTTCTGAGCCTGTTTGGTCGAAAGGTATATCTGACCATATCTCGACAATAACAGGCATTACATGTAACTTATTTTCTGGGAAATATTCTCTTAGCTAGAGATCTTAAAAACAGCCATTACATCTCTATTGCTTGGTCTTCTTTTGTTGGAAATGGCATCATTAGGTTTTCACCCATTGAAACCAATGTAGGCAGGTATAAAGCCCTTTTGCTAAAAGAGTAAAAGCAAACCTTCAGGAGGCTGACTAAAGATGTGGAGAGTTGAAGGAACTTTTTCTACAACAGTGGTTAGAATTCTAATATTTCAAAGGACTTCTGAGAAATTCATGTATTCACCTTTTTTTCAGAATGCCTATTCTGAGCATGTTTGGTAGAGAAGGTATATCTGACCATAACTCTATAGAAACAGGCATTACATGTAACTTCTTTTCTGGGAAAGATTCTCTTAGCTAGAGGCCTTGAAAACAGCCATTACCTCTCTATTGCTTGGTCTTCTTTTGTTGGAAATGGCATCCTTAGGTTTTCACCCATTGAAACCAATGTAGGCAGGTATAAAGCACTTTTGCTAAAACAGTAAAAGCAAACCTTCAGCAGTCTGACTAAAGATGTTGAGGGTTGAAGGAACTGTGTGTATAACAGTGCTTAGAATTCTTGTATTTTAAAGGACTTCTGAGAAATTCAGGTTTTCACCTTTTTTTCAGTTAGCCTATTCTGAGCATGTTTGTTCGAAAGGTATATCTGACCATATCTCTACAATAACAGGCATTACATGTAACTTATTTTCTGGGAAAGATTCTCTTAGCTAGAGATCTTAAAAACAGCCATTACATCTCTATTGCTTGGTCTTCTTTTGTTGGAAATGGCATCCTTATGTTTTCACCCATTGAAACCAATGTAGGCAGGTATAAAGCACTTTTGCTAAAACAGTAAAAGCAAACCTTCAGCAGTCTGACTAAAGATGTGGAGAGTTGAAGGAACTTTGTCTACAACAGTGGTTAGAATTCTAGTATTTCAAAGGACTTCTGAGAAATTCATGTATTCACCTTTTTTTCAGAATGCCTATTCTGAGCATGTTTGGTAGAGAAGGTATATCTGACCATAACTCTACAGAAACAGGCATTACATGTAACTTCTTTTCTGGGAAAGATTCTCTTAGCTAGAGTTCTTAAAAACAGCCATTACATCTCTATTGCTTGGTCTTCTTTTGTTGGAAATGGCATCCTTAGGTTTTCACCCATTGAAACCAATGTAGGCAGGTATAAAGCACTTTTGCTAAAACAGTAAAAGCAAACCTTCAGCAGTCTGACTAAAGATGTGGAGAGTTGAAGGAACTTTGTGTACAACAGTGCTTAGAATTCTAGTATTTCAAAGGACTTCTGAGAAATTCATGTATTCACCTTTTTTTCAGAATGCCTATTCTGAGCATGTTTGGTAGTGAAGGTATATCTGACCATAACTCTATAAAAACAGGCATTACATGTAACTTCTTTTCTGGGAAAGATTCTCTTAGCTAGAGTTCTTAAAAACATCCATTACATCTCTATTGCTTGGGCTTCTTTTGTCAGAAATGGCATCCTAAGATTTTCACCCACTGAAACCAATGTAGGCAGGTATAAAGCACTTTTGCTAAAACAGTAAAAGGAAACCTTCAGCTGTCTGACTAAAGATGTTGAGAGTTGAAGGAACTGTGTGTATAACAGTGCTTAGAATTCTTGTATTTTAAAGAACTTCTGAGAAATTCAGGTTTTCACCTTTTTTTCAGTTAGCCTATTCTGAGCATGTTTGGTAGAAAGGTATATCTCACCATATCTCGACAATAACAGGCATTACATGTAACTTATTTTCTGGGAAAGATTCTCTTAGGTAGAGATCTTAAAAACAGCCATTACATCTCTATTGCGTGGTCTCCTTTTGTTGGAAATGGCATCCTTAGGTTGTCACCCATTGAAACCAATGTAGGCAGGTATAAAGCCCTTTTGCTAAAACAATAAAAGCAAACCTTCAGCAGTCTGACTAAAGATGTGGAGAGTTGAAGGAACTTTGTCTACAACAGTGGTTAGAATTCTAGTATTTCAAAGGACTTCTGAGAAATTCATGTATTCACCTTTTTTTCAGAATGCCTATTCTGAGCATGTTTGGTAGAGAAGGTATATCTGACCATAACTATATAGAAACATGCATTACCTGTAACTTCTTTTCTGGGTAAGATTCTCTTAGCTAGAGTTCTTAAAAACAACCATTACATCTCTATTGCTTGGCCTTCTTTTGTCAGAAATGGCATCCTAAGGTTTTCACCCATTGAAACCAATGTAGGCAGGTATAAAGCCCTTTTGCTAAAAGAGTAAAAGCAAGCCTTCAGGAGGCTGACTAAAGATGTGGAGAGTTGAAGGAACTTTGTGTACAACAGTGCTTAGAATTCTAGTATTTCAAAGGACTTCTGAGAAATTCATGTATTCACCTTTTTTTCAGAATGCCTATTCTGAGCATGTTTGGTAGAGAAGGTATATCTGACCATAACTCTACAAAAACAGGCATTACATGTAACTTCTTTTCTGGGAAAGATTCTCTTAGCTAGAGTTCTTAAAAACAGCCATTACATCTCTATTGCTTGGCCTTCTTTTGTCGGAAATGGCATCCTAAGGTTTTCACCCATTGAAACCAATGTAGGCAGGTATAAAGCACTTTTGCTAAAAGAGTAAAAGCAAACCTTCAGCAGTCTGACTAAAGATGTGGAGAGTTGAAGGAACTTTGTCTACAACAGTGGTTAGAATTCTAATATTTCAAAGGACTTCTGAGAAATTCATGTATTCACCTTTTTTTCAGAATGCCTATTCTGAGCATGTTTGGTAGAGAAGGTATATCTGACCATAACTCTATAGAAACAGGCATTACATGTAACTTCTTTTCTGGGAAAGATTCTCTTAGCTAGAGGCCTTAAAAACAGCCATTACCTCTGTACTGCTTGGTCTTCTTTTGTTGGAAATGGCATCCTTAGGTTTTCACCCATTGAAACCAATGTAGGCAGGTATAAAGCACTTTTCTTAAAACAGTAAAAGCAAACCTTCAGCAGTCTGACTAAAGATGTTGAGGGTTGAAGGAACTGTGTGTACAACAGTGCTTAGAATTCTTGTATTTTAAAGGACTTCTGAGAAATTCAGGTTTTCACCTTTTTTTCAGTTAGCCTATTCTGAGCCTGTTTGGTAGAAAGGTATATCTGACCATATCTCTACAATAACAGGCATTACATGTAACTTATTTTCTGGGAAAAATTCTCTTAGCTAGAGATCTTAAAAACAGCCATTACATCTCTATTGCTTGGTCTTCTTTTGTTGGAAATGGCATCCTTATGTTTTCACCCATTGAAACCAATGTAGGCAGGTATAAAGCACTTTTGCTAAAACAGTAAAAGCAAACCTTCAGCAGTCTGACTAAAGATGTGGAGAGTTGAAGGAACTTTGTCTACAACAGTGGTTAGAATTCTAGTATTTCAAAGGACTTCTGAGAAATTCATGTATTCACCTTTTTTTCAGAATGCCTATTCTGAGCATGTTTGGTAGAGAAGGTATATCTGACCATAACTCTATATAAACAGGCATTACATGTAACTTATTTTCTGGGAAAGATTCTCTTAGCTAGAGTTCTTAAAAACAGCCATTACCTCTGTACTGCTTGGCCTTCTTTTGTCAGAAATGGCATCCTAAGGTTTTCACCCATTGAAACCAATGTAGGCAGGTATAAAGCACTTTTGTTAAAACAGTAAAAGCAAACCTTCAGCAGTCTGACTAAAGATGTGGAGAGTTAAAGGAACTTTGTCTACAACAGTGGTTAGAATTCTAGTATTTCAAAGGACTTCTGAGACATTCATGTATTCACCATTTTTTCAGAATGCCTAAACTGAGCATGTTTGGTAGTGAAGGTATATCTGACCATAACTCTATAGAAATAGGCATTACATGTAACTTCTTTTCTGGGAAAGATTCTCTTAGCTAGAGTTCTTAAAAACATCCATTACATCCCTATTGCTTGGGCTTCTTTTGTCAGAAATGGCATCCTAAGATTTTCACCCACTAAAACCAATGTAGGCAGGTATAAAGCACTTTTGCTAAAACAGTAAAAGGAAACCTTCAGCTGTCTGACTAAAGATGTTGAGAGTTGAAGGAACTGTGTGTATAACAGTGCTTAGAATTCTTGTATTTTAAAGAACTTCTGAGAAATTCAGGTTTTCACCTTTTTTTCAGTTAGCCTATTCTGAGCATGTTGGGTAGAAAGGTATATCTCACCATATCTCGGCAATAACAGGCATTACATGTAACTTATTTTCTGGGAAAGATTCTCTTACGTAGAGATCTTAAAAACAGCCATTACATCTCTATTGCGTGGTCTCCTTTTGTTGGAAATGTCATCCTTAAGTTGTCACGCATTAAAACCAATGTAGGCAGGTATAAAGCCCTTTTGCTAAAACAATAAAAGCAAACCTTCAGCAGTCTGACTAAAGATGTGGAGAGTTGAAGGAACTTTGTCTACAACAGTGGTTAGAATTCTAGTATTTCAAAGGCCTTCTGAGAAATTCATGTATTCCCCTTTTTTTCAGAATGCCTATTCCGAGCATGTTTGGTAGAGAAGGTATATCTGACCATAACTATATAGAAACATGCATTACCTGTAACTTCTTTTCTGGGTAAGATTCTCTTAGCTAGAGTTCTTAAAAACAACCATTACATCTCTATTGCTTGGCCTTCTTTTGTCAGAAATGGCATCCTAAGGTTTTCACCCTTTGAAACCAATGTAGGCAGGTATAAAGCCCTTTTGCTAAAAGAGTAAAAGCAAGCCTTCAGGAGGCTGACTAAAGATGTGGAGAGTTGAAGGAACTTTGTGTACAACAGTGCTTAGAATTCTAGTATTTCAAAGGACTTCTGAGAAATTCATGTATTCACCTTTTTTTCAGAATGCCTATTCTGAGCATGTTTGGTAGAGAAGGTATATCTGACCATAACTCTATAGAAACAGGCATTACATGTAACTTCTTTTCTGGGTAAGATTCTCTTAGCTAGAGTTCTTTAAAACAACCATTACATCTCTATTGCTTGGCCTTCTTTTGTCAGAAATGGCATCCTAAGGTTTTCACCCATTGAAACCAATGTAGGCAGGTATAAAGCACTTTTGCTAAAAGAGTAAAAGCAAACCTTCAGCAGTCTGACTAAAATGTGGAGAGTTGAAGGAACTTTGTCTACAACAGTGCTTAGAATTCTAGTATTTCAAAGGACTTCTGAGAAATTCATGTATTCACCTTTTTTCAGAATGCCTATTCTGAGCATGTTTGGTAGAGAAGGTATATCTGACCATAACTCTATAGAAACAGGCATTACATGTAACATCTTTTCTGGGAAAGATTCTCTTAGCTAGAGGTCTTAAAAACAGCCATTACCTCTGTACTGCTTGGTCTTCTTTTGTTGGAAATGGCATCCTTAGGTTTTCACCCATTGAAACCAATGTAGGCAGGTATAAAGCACTTTTGCTAAAACAGTAAAAGCAAACCTTCAGCAGTCTGACTAAAGATGTGGAGAGTTAAAGGAACTTTGTCTACAACAGTGGTTAGAATTCTAGTATTTCAAAGGACTTCTGAGACATTCATGTATTCACCATTTTTTCAGAATGCCTAAACTGAGCATGTTTGGTAGTGAAGGTATATCTGACCATAACTCTATAGAAACAGGCATTACATGTAACTTCTTTTCTGGGAAAGATTCTCTTAGCTAGAGGCCTTGAAAACAGCCATTACCTCTATACTGCTTGGTCTTCTTTTGTTGGAAATGGCATCCTTAGGTTTTCACCCATTGAAACCAATGTAGGCAGGTATAAAGCACTTTTCTTGAAACAGGAAAAGCAAACCTTCAGCTGTCTGACTAAAGATGTTGAGGGTTGAAGGAACTGTGTGTACAACAGTGCTTAGAATTCTTGTATTTTAAAGGACTTCTGAGAAATTCAGGTTTTCACCTTTTTTTCAGTTAGCCTATTCTGAGCCTGTTTGTTCGAAAGGTATATCTGACCATATCTCTACAATAACAGGCATTACATGTAACTTATTTTCTGGGAAAAATTCTCTTAGCTAGAGATCTTAAAAACAGCCATTACATCTCTATTGCTTGGTCTTCTTTTGTTGGAAATGGCATCCTTAGGTTTTCACCCATTGAAACCAATGTAGGCAGGTATAAAGCACTTTTGTTAAAACAGTAAAAGCAAACCTTCAGCAGTCTGATTAAAGATGTGGAGAGTTGAAGGAACTTTGTCTACAACAGTGGTTAGAATTCTAATATTTCAAAGGACTTCTGAGAAATTCATGTATTCACCTTTTTTCAGAATGCCTATTCTGAGCATGTTTGGTAGAGAAGGTATATCTGACCATAAGACTATATAAACAGGCATTACAGGTAACTTATTTTCTGGGAAAGATTCTCTTACCTAGAGGTCTTAAAAACAGCCATTACCTCTGTACTGCTTGGTCTTCTTTTGTTTGAAATGGCATCCTTAGGTTTTCACCCATTGAAACCAATGTAGGCAGGTATAAAGCACTTTTGTTAAAACAGTAACAGCAATCCTTCAGCAGTCTGACTAAAGATGTGGAGAGTTAAAGGAACTTTGTCTACAACAGTGGTTAGAATTCTACTATTTCAAAGGACTTCTGAGAAATTCATGTATTCACCTTTTTTCAGAATGCCTATTCTGAGCATGTTTGGTAGAGAAGGTATATCTGACCATATCTCTATAGAAACAGGCATTACATGGAACATCTTTTCTGGAAAAGATTCTCTTAGCGAGAGGTCTTAAAAACAGCCACTACCTCTGTACTGCTTGGTCTTCTTTTGTTGGAAATGGCATCCTTATGTTTTCACCCACTGAAATCAATGTAGGCAGGTATAAAGCACTTTTGCTAAAACAGTAAAAGCAAACCTTCAGCAGTCTGACTAAAGATGTGGAGAGTTGAAGGAACTTAGTCTACAACAGTGCTTAGAATTCTAGTATTTGAAAGGAATTCTGAGAAATTCATGAATTCACCTTTTTTTCAGAATGCCTATTCTGAGCATGTTTGGTAGAGAAGGTATATATGACCATAACTCTATAGAAACAGGCATTACATGTAACTTCCTTTCTGGGAAAGATTCTCTTAGCTAGAGTTCTTAAAAACATCCATTACATCTCTATTGCTTGGGCTTCTTTTGTCAGAAATGGCATCCTAAGATTTTCACCCACTGAAACCAATGTAGGGAGGTATAAAGCACTTTTGCTAAAACAGTAAAAGGAAACCTTCAGGTGTCTGACTAAAGATGTTGAGGGTTGAATGAACTGTGTGTATAATAGTGCTTAGAATTCTTGTATTTTAAAGAACTTCTGAGAAATTCAGATTTTCACCTTTTTTTTAATTAGCCTATTCTGAGCATGTTGGGTAGAAAGGTATATCTCACCATATCTCGACAATAACAGGCATTACATGTAACTTATTTTCTGGGAAAGATTCTCTTAGGTAGAGATCTTAAAAACCGCCATTACATCTCTATTGCGTGGTCTCCTTTTGTTGCAAATGTCATCCTTAGGTTGTCACACATTAAAACCAGTGTAGACAGGTATAAAGCCCTTTTGCTAAAACAATAAAAGCAAACCTTCAGCAGTCTGACTAAAGATGTGGAGAGTTGAAGGAACTTTGCTACAACACTGGTTAGAATTCTAGTACTTCAAAGGCCTTCTGAAAAATTCATGTATTTACCTTTTTTTCAGAATGCCTATTCTGAGCATGTTTGGTAGAGAAGGTATATCTGACCATAACTATAAAGAAACATGCATTACCTGTTACTTCTTTTCTGAGTAAGATTCTCTTAGCTAGAGTTCTTAAAAACAACCATTACATCTCTATTGCTTGGTCTTCTTTTGTTGGAAATGGCATCCTTAGGTTTTCACCCATTGAAACCAATGTAGGCAGGTATAAAGCACTTTTGCTAAAACAGTAAAAGCAAACCTTCAGCAGTCTGACTAAAGATGTGGAGAGTTGAAGGAACTTTGCCTACAATAATGGTTAGAATTCTACTATTTCAAAGGACTTCTGAGAAATTCATGTATTCACCTTTTTTTCAGAATGCCTATTCTGAGCATGTTTGGTAGAGAAGGTATATCTGACCATATCTCTATAGAAACAGGCATTACATGTAACTTCTTTTCTGGAAAAGATTCTCTTAGCTAGAGGTCTTAAAAACAGCCACTACCTCTGTACTGCTTGGTCTTCTTTTGTTGGAAATGGCATCCTTAGGTTTTCACCCACTGAAAACAATGTAGGCAGGTATAAAGCTCTTTTGCTAAAACAGTAAAAGCAAACCTTCAACAGTCTGACTAAGTATATGGAGAGTTGAACGAACTTTGTGTACAACAATGTTTAGAATCCTAGTATTTCAAAGGACTTCTGAGAAATGCAGGTTTTCACCTTTTTTTTCAGTTAGCCTATTCTGAGCATTTTTGGTAGAAAGGTTTATCTGACCATATCTCGACAATAACAGGAATTACATGTAACTTATTATCTGGGAATGAATCTCTTAGTTAGAGGTCTTAAAAACAGCCATTACATCTGTATTGCTTGGTCTTCTTTTCTTGGAAATGGCATCCTCAGGTTGTCACCCATTGAAACCAATGTGGGCAGGTATAAAGCCCTTTTACTAAAACTATAAAAGCAAACCTTCAGCAGTCTGACTAAAGATGTGGAGAGTTGAAGGAACTTTGTCTACAACAGTGCTTAGAATTCTAGTATTTCAAAGGACTTCTGAGAAAGTCATGTATTCCCCTTTTTTTCAGACTGCCTAATCTGAGCATGTTTGGTAGAGAAGGTATATCTGACCATAACTCTAAAGAAACAGGCATTACCTGTAACTTCTTTTCTGGGAAAGATTCTCTTATCTAGAATTCTTAAAAACATCCAATACGTCTCTATTGCTTGGGCTTCTTTTGTCGGAAATGGCATCCTAAGGTTTTCACCCATTGAAACCAATGTAGGCAGGTATAAAGCACTTTTGCTAAAACAGTAAAATGAAACCTTCAAGAGTCTGACTAAAGATGTTGAGGGTTGAAGCAACTGGCGTACAACAGTGCTTAGAATTCTTGTATTTTAAAGGACTTCTGAGAAATTCAGGTTTTCACCTTTTTTTTTCAGTTAGCCTATTCTAAGCATGTTTGGTAGAAAGGTATATCTGACCATATCTCTACAATAACAGGCATTACATCTAACATCTTTTCGGGGAAAGATTCTCTTAGCTAGAGGTCTTAAAAACAGCCATTACATCTCTATTGCTTGGTCTTCTTTTGTTGGAAATGGCATCCTTAGGTTTTCACCCATTGAAACCAATGTAGGCAGGTATAAAGCACTTTTGCTAAAACAGTAAAAGCAAACCTTCAGCAGTCTGACTAAAGATGTAGAGGGTTGAAGGAACTGTGTGTACAACAGTGCTTAGAATTCTTGTATTTTAAAGAACTTCTGAGAAATTCAGGTTTTCACCTTTTTTTCAGTTAGCCTATTCTGAGCATGTTGGGTAGAAAGGTATATCTCACCATATCTCGGCAATAACAGGCATTACATGTAACTTATTTTCTGGGAAAGATTCTCTTACGTAGAGATCTTAAAAACAGCCATTACATCTCTATTGCGTGGTCTCCTTTTGTTGGAAATGTCATCCTTAAGTTGTCACGCATTAAAACCAATGTAGGCAGGTATAAAGCCCTTTTGCTAAAACAATAAAAGCAAACCTTCAGCAGTCTGACTAAAGATGTGGAGAGTTGAAGGAACTTTGTCTACAACAGTGGTTAGAATTCTAGTATTTCAAAGGCCTTCTGAGAAATTCATGTATTCACCTTTTTTTCAGAATGCCTATTCTGAGCATGTTTGGTAGAGAAGGTATATCTGACCATAACTATATAGAAACATGCATTACCTGTAACTTCTTTTCTGGGTAAGATTCTCTTAGCTAGAGTTCTTAAAAACAACCATTACATCTCTATTGCTTGGCCTTCTTTTGTCAGAAATGGCATCCTAAGGTTTTCACCCATTGAAACCAATGTAGGCAGGTATAAAGCCCTTTTGCTAAAAGAGTAAAAGCAAGCCTTCAGGAGGCTGACTAAAGATGTGGAGAGTTGAAGGAACTTTGTGTACAACAGCGTGCAGAATTCTAGTATTTCAAAGGATTTCTGAGAAATTCATGTATTCACCTTTTTTCAATTAGCCTATTCTGAGCAAGTTTTGTAGAGAAGGTATATCTCACCATAAGTCTACAGAAACAGGCATTGCATGTAACTTTTTTCCTTGGTAGGTTCTCTTAAGTAGAGGTGTTGAACACAGCCGTTACATCTCAATTGCTTTGTCTACTTTTGTTGGAAATGTCATCATTAAGTTTCCTCCATTTGAAACCAATGTAGGTAGGTGCAAAGCACTTTAGCTAAAACAGAAAAAGCAAACCTTCAGCAGTCTGACTAAAGTTGTGGAGAGTTGAAGGAACTTTGCCTACAATAATGGTTAGAATTCTACTATTTCAAAGGACTTCTGAGAAATTCATGTATTCACCTTTTTTTCAGAATGCCTATTCTGAGCATGTTTGGTAGAGAAGGTATATCTGACCATAACTATATAGAAACATGCATTACATGTAACTTCTTTTCTGGGTAAGATTCTCTTAGCTAGAGTTCTTAAAAACAACCATTACATCTCTATTGCTTGGCCTTCTTTTGTCAGAAATGGCATCCTAAGGTTTTCACCCATTGAAACCAATGTAGGCAGGTATAAAGCCCTTTTGCTAAAAGAGTAAAAGCAAACCTTCAGGAGGCTGACTAAAGATGTGGAGAGTTGAAGGAACTTTTTCTACAACAGTGGTTAGAATTCTAATATTTCAAAGGACTTCTGAGAAATTCATGTATTCACCTTTTTTTCAGAATGCCTATTCTGAGCATGTTTGGTAGAGAAGGTATATCTGACCATAACTCTATAGAAACAGGCATTACATGTAACTTCTTTTCTGGGAAAGATTCTCTTAGCTAGAGGCCTTGAAAACAGCCATTACCTCTGTACTGCTTGGTCTTCTTTTGTTGGAAATGGCATCCTTAGGTTTTCACCCATTGAAACCAATGTAGGCAGGTATAAAGCACTTTTGTTAAAACAGTAACAGCAATCCTTTAGCAGTCTGACTAAAGATGTGGAGAGTTAAAGGAACTTTGTCTACAACAGTGGTTAGAATTCTAGTATTTCAAAGGACTTCTGAGACATTCATGTATTCACCATTTTTTCAGAATGCCTAAACTGAGCATGTTTGGTAGTGAAGGTATATCTGACCATAACTCTATAGAAACAGGCATTACATGTAACTTCTTTTCTGGGAAAGATTCTCTTAGCTAGAGGCCTTGAAAACAGCCATTACCTCTATACTGCTTGGTCTTCTTTTGTTGGAAATGGCATCCTTAGGTTTTCACCCATTGAAACCAATGTAGGCAGGTATAAAGCACTTTTCTTGAAACAGGAAAAGCAAACCTTCAGCTGTCTGACTAAAGATGTTGAGGGTTGAAGGAACTGTGTGTACAACAGTGCTTAGAATTCTTGTATTTTAAAGGACTTCTGAGAAATTCAGGTTTTCACCTTTTTTTCAGTTAGCCTATTCTGAGCCTGTTTGTTCGAAAGGTATATCTGACCATATCTCTACAATAACAGGCATTACATGTAACTTATTTTCTGGGAAAAATTCTCTTAGCTAGAGATCTTAAAAACAGCCATTACATCTCTATTGCTTGGTCTTCTTTTGTTGGAAATGGCATCCTTAGGTTTTCACCCATTGAAACCAATGTAGGCAGGTATAAAGCACTTTTGCTAAAACAGTAAAAGCAAACCTTCAGCAGTCTGATTAAAGATGTGGAGAGTTGAAGGAACTTTGTCTACAACAGTGGTTAGAATTCTAATATTTCAAAGGACTTCTGAGAAATTCATGTATTCACCTTTTTTCAGTATGCCTATTCTGAGCATGTTTGGTAGAGAAGGTATATCTGACCATATCTCTATAGAAACAGGCATTACATGGAACATCTTTTCTGGAAAAGATTCTCTTAGCGAGAGGTCTTAAAAACAGCCACTACCTCTGTACTGCTTGGTCTTCTTTTGTTGGAAATGGCATCCTTATGTTTTCACCCACTGAAATCAATGTAGGCAGGTATAAAGCACTTTTGCTAAAACAGTAAAAGCAAACCTTCAGCAGTCTGACTAAAGATGTGGAGAGTTGAAGGAACTTAGTCTACAACAGTGCTTAGAATTCTAGTATTTGAAAGGAATTCTGAGAAATTCATGAATTCACCTTTTTTTCAGAATGCCTATTCTGAGCATGTTTGGTAGAGAAGGTATATATGACCATAACTCTATAGAAACAGGCATTACATGTAACTTCCTTTCTGGGAAAGATTCTCTTAGCTAGAGTTCTTAAAAACATCCATTACATCTCTATTGCTTGGGCTTCTTTTGTCAGAAATGGCATCCTAAGATTTTCACCCACTGAAACCAATGTAGGGAGGTATAAAGCACTTTTGCTAAAACAGTAAAAGGAAACCTTCAGGTGTCTGACTAAAGATGTTGAGGGTTGAATGAACTGTGTGTATAATAGTGCTTAGAATTCTTGTATTTTAAAGAACTTCTGAGAAATTCAGATTTTCACCTTTTTTTTAATTAGCCTATTCTGAGCATGTTGGGTAGAAAGGTATATCTCACCATATCTCGACAATAACAGGCATTACATGTAACTTATTTTCTGGGAAAGATTCTCTTAGGTAGAGATCTTAAAAACCGCCATTACATCTCTATTGCGTGGTCTCCTTTTGTTGCAAATGTCATCCTTAGGTTGTCACACATTAAAACCAGTGTAGACAGGTATAAAGCCCTTTTGCTAAAACAATAAAAGCAAACCTTCAGCAGTCTGACTAAAGATGTGGAGAGTTGAAGGAACTTTGCTACAACACTGGTTAGAATTCTAGTACTTCAAAGGCCTTCTGAAAAATTCATGTATTTACCTTTTTTTCAGAATGCCTATTCTGAGCATGTTTGGTAGAGAAGGTATATCTGACCATAACTATAAAGAAACATGCATTACCTGTTACTTCTTTTCTGAGTAAGATTCTCTTAGCTAGAGTTCTTAAAAACAACCATTACATCTCTATTGCTTGGTCTTCTTTTGTTGGAAATGGCATCCTTAGGTTTTCACCCATTGAAACCAATGTAGGCAGGTATAAAGCACTTTTGCTAAAACAGTAAAAGCAAACCTTCAGCAGTCTGACTAAAGATGTGGAGAGTTGAAGGAACTTTGCCTACAATAATGGTTAGAATTCTACTATTTCAAAGGACTTCTGAGAAATTCATGTATTCACCTTTTTTTCAGAATGCCTATTCTGAGCATGTTTGGTAGAGAAGGTATATCTGACCATATCTCTATAGAAACAGGCATTACATGTAACTTCTTTTCTGGAAAAGATTCTCTTAGCTAGAGGTCTTAAAAACAGCCACTACCTCTGTACTGCTTGGTCTTCTTTTGTTGGAAATGGCATCCTTAGGTTTTCACCCACTGAAAACAATGTAGGCAGGTATAAAGCTCTTTTGCTAAAACAGTAAAAGCAAACCTTCAACAGTCTGACTAAGTATATGGAGAGTTGAACGAACTTTGTGTACAACAATGTTTAGAATCCTAGTATTTCAAAGGACTTCTGAGAAATGCAGGTTTTCACCTTTTTTTTCAGTTAGCCTATTCTGAGCATTTTTGGTAGAAAGGTTTATCTGACCATATCTCGACAATAACAGGAATTACATGTAACTTATTATCTGGGAATGAATCTCTTAGTTAGAGGTCTTAAAAACAGCCATTACATCTGTATTGCTTGGTCTTCTTTTCTTGGAAATGGCATCCTCAGGTTGTCACCCATTGAAACCAATGTGGGCAGGTATAAAGCCCTTTTACTAAAACTATAAAAGCAAACCTTCAGCAGTCTGACTAAAGATGTGGAGAGTTGAAGGAACTTTGTCTACAACAGTGCTTAGAATTCTAGTATTTCAAAGGACTTCTGAGAAAGTCATGTATTCCCCTTTTTTTCAGACTGCCTAATCTGAGCATGTTTGGTAGAGAAGGTATATCTGACCATAACTCTAAAGAAACAGGCATTACCTGTAACTTCTTTTCTGGGAAAGATTCTCTTATCTAGAATTCTTAAAAACATCCAATACGTCTCTATTGCTTGGGCTTCTTTTGTCGGAAATGGCATCCTAAGGTTTTCACCCATTGAAACCAATGTAGGCAGGTATAAAGCACTTTTGCTAAAACAGTAAAATGAAACCTTCAAGAGTCTGACTAAAGATGTTGAGGGTTGAAGCAACTGGCGTACAACAGTGCTTAGAATTCTTGTATTTTAAAGGCCTTCTGAGAAATTCAGGTTTTCACCTTTTTTTTTCAGTTAGCCTATTCTAAGCATGTTTGGTAGAAAGGTATATCTGACCATATCTCTACAATAACAGGCATTACATCTAACATCTTTTCGGGGAAAGATTCTCTTAGCTAGAGGTCTTAAAAACAGCCATTACATCTCTATTGCTTGGTCTTCTTTTGTTGGGAATGGCATCCTTAGGTTTTCACCCTTTGTAACCAATGTAGGCAGGTATAAAGCACTTTTGCTAAAACAATAAAAGCAACCCTTCGGTAGTCTGACTTAAGATGTAGAGGGTTGAAGGAACTGTGTGTACAACAGTGCCTAGAATTCTTGTATTTTAAAGGACTTCTGAGAAATTCAGGTTTTCACCTTTTTTTCAGTTAGCCTATTCTGAGCATGTTGGGTAGAAAGGTATATCTCACCATATCTCGGCAATAACAGGCATTACATGTAACTTATTTTCTGGGAAAGATTCTCTTACGTAGAGATCTTAAAAACAGCCATTACATCTCTATTGCGTGGTCTCCTTTTGTTGGAAATGTCATCCTTAAGTTGTCACGCATTAAAACCAATGTAGGCAGGTATAAAGCCCTTTTGCTAAAACAATAAAAGCAAACCTTCAGCAGTCTGACTAAAGATGTGGAGAGTTGAAGGAACTTTGTCTACAACAGTGGTTAGAATTCTAGTATTTCAAAGGCCTTCTGAGAAATTCATGTATTCCCCTTTTTTTCAGAATGCCTATTCCGAGCATGTTTGGTAGAGAAGGTATATCTGACCATAACTATATAGAAACATGCATTACCTGTAACTTCTTTTCTCGGTAAGATTCTCTTAGCTAGAGTTCTTAAAAACAACCATTACATCTCTATTGCTTGGCCTTCTTTTGTCAGAAATGGCATCCTAAGGTTTTCACCCTTTGAATCCAATGTAGGCAGGTATAAAGCCCTTTTGCTAAAAGAGTAAAAGCAAGCCTTCAGGAGGCTGACTAAAGATGTGGAGAGTTGAAGGAACTTTGTGTACAACAGCGTGCAGAATTCTAGTATTTCAAAGGATTTCTGAGAAATTCATGTATTCACCTTTTTTCAATTAGCCTATTCTGAGCAAGTTTTGTAGAGAAGGTATATCTCACCATAAGTCTACAGAAACAGGCATTGCATGTAACTTTTTTCCTTGGTAGGTTCTCTTAAGTAGAGGTGTTGAACACAGCCATTACATCTCAATTGCATTGTCTACTTTTGTTGGAAATGTCATCATTAAGTTTCCTCCATTTGAAACCAATGTAGGTAGGTGCAAAGCACTTTAGCTAAAACAGAAAAAGCAAACCTTCAGCAGTCTGACTAAAGTTGTGGAGAATTGAAGGAACTTTGCCTACAATAATGGTTAGAATTCTACTATTTCAAAGGACTTCTGAGAAATTCATGTGTTCACCTTTTTTTCAGAATGCCTATTCTGAGCATGTTTGGTAGAGAAGGTATATCTGACCATAACTCTAAAGAAACAGGCATTACCTGTAACTTCTTTTCTGGGAAAGATTCTCTTATCTAGAATTCTTAAAAACAGCCACTACCTCTGTACTGCTTGGTCTTCTTTTATCGGAAATGGCATCCTAAGGTTTTCACCCATTGAAACCAATGTAGGCAGGTATAAAGCACTTTTGCTAAAACAGTAAAATGAAACCTTCAAGAGTCTGACTAAAGATGTTGAGGGTTGAAGCAACTGGTGTACAACAGTGCTTAGAATTCTTGTATTTTAAAGAACTTCTGAGAAATTCAGGTTTTCCCCTTTTTTTTCGGTTAGCCTATTCTGAGCATGCTTGGGAGAAAGGTATATCTCACAATATCTCGGCAATAACAGGCATTACATGTAACTTATTTTCTGGGAAAGATTCTCTTAGCTAGAGATCTTAAAAACAGCCATTACATCTCTATTGCTTGGTCTTCTTTTGTTGGAAATGGCATCCTTAGGTTTTCACCCATTGAAACCAATGTAGGCAGGTATAAAGCACTTTTGCTAAAACAGTAAAAGCAAACCTTCAGCAGTCTGACTTAAGATGTTGAGGGTTGAAGGAACTGTGTGTACAACAGTGCTAAGAATTCTATTATTTCAAAGGACTTCTGAGAAATTCAGGTTTTCTCCTTTTCTTCAGAATGCCTATTCTGAGCATGTTTGGTAGAGAAGGTATTTCTGACCATAACTCTATAGAAACAGGCATTACATGGAACATCTTTTCTGGGAAAGATTCTCTTAGTTAGAGGTCTTAAAAACATCCATTAAATGTCTATTTCTTGGTCTTGTTGTGTCGGAAATGGCATCCTAAGGTTTTCACCCATTGAAACTAAAGTAGGAACGTATAAGGCACTTTTGCTAAAAGAGTAAAAGGAAACCTTCAGCAGTCTGACTTAAGATGTTGAGGGTGGAAGGAACTGGGTGTACAACAGTGCTTAGAATTCTTATATTTTAAAGGACTTCTGAGAAATTCAGGTTTTCACCTTTTTTTTTCAGTTAGCCTATTCTAAGCATGTTTGGTAGAAAGGTATATCTGACCATATCTCTACAATAACAGGCATTACATCTAACATCTTTTCGGGGAAAGATTCTCTTAGCTAGAGGTCTTAAAAACAGCCATTACATCTCTATTGCTTGGTCTTCTTTTGTTGGGAATGGCATCCTTAGGTTTTCACCCTTTGTAACCAATGTAGGCAGGTATAAAGCACTTTTGCTAAAACAATAAAAGCAACCCTTCGGTAGTCTGACTTAAGATGTAGAGGGTTGAAGGAACTGTGTGTACAACAGTGCCTAGAATTCTTGTATTTTAAAGGACTTCTGAGAAATTCAGGTTTTCACCTTTTTACCAGTTAGCCTATTCTGAGCATGTTGGGCAGAAAGGTATATCTGACCATATCTCGACAATAACAGGCATTACATATAACATCTTTTCTGGGAAAGATTCTCTTCGCTAGAGGTCTTAAAAACAGCCATTACATCTCTATTGCTTGGTCTCCTTTTGTTGGAAATGGCATCCTTAGGTTTTCACCCATTGAAACCAATGTAGGCAGGTATAAAGCACTTTTGCTAAAACAGTAAAAGCAAACCTTTAGTAGTCTGACTTAAGATGTTGAGGGTTGAAGGAACTATGTGTACAACACTGCTTAGAATTCTTGTATTTTAAAGGACTTCTGAGAAATTCAGGTTTTCACCTTTTTTCAGTTAGCCTATTCTGAGCATGTTTGGTAGAAAGGTATATCTGACCATATCTCGACAATTACAGGCATTACATTTAACTTATTTTCTGGGAAAGATTCTCTTAGGTAGAGGTCTTAAAAACAGCCATTACATCTCTATTGCTTGGTCTTCTATTGTTGGAAATGGCATCCTTAGGTTTTCACCCATTGAAAACAATGTAGGCAGGTATAAAGCACTTTTGCTAAAACATTAAAAGCAAACATGTAGTAGTCTGACTTAAGATGTTGAGGGTTGATGGAACTGTGTGTACAACAGTGCTTAGAATTCTTGTATTTTAAAGGACTTCTGAGAAATTCAGGTTTTCACCTTTTTTTCAGTTAGCCTATTCTGAGCATGTTTGGTAGAAAGGTATATCTGACCATATCTCGACAATAACAGGCATTACATGTAACATCTTTTCTGGGAAAGATTCTCTTAGATAGAGGTCTTAAAAACAGCCATTACATCTCTATTGCTTGGTCTTCTTTTGTTGGAAATGGCATCCTTAGGTTTTCACCCTTTGTAACCAATGTAGGCAGGTATAAAGCACTTTTGCTAAAACAATAAAAGCAACCCTTCGGTAGTCTGACTTAAGATGTAGAGGGTTGAAGGAACTGTGTGTACAACAGTGCCTAGAATTCTTGTATTTCAAAGGACTTCTGAGAAATTCCGGTTTTCTCCTTTTCTTCAGAATGCCTATTCTGAGCATGTTTGGTAGAGAAGGTATTTCTGACCATAACTCTATAGAAACAGGCATTACATGGAACATCTTTTCTGGGAAAGATTCTCTTAGTTAGAGGTCTTAAAAACATCCATTAAATGTCTATTTCTTGGTCTTGTTGTGTCGGAAATGGCATCCTAAGGTTTTCACCCATTGAAACTAATGTAGGAACGTATAAGGCACTTTTGCTAAAAGAGTAAAAGGAAACCTTCAGCAGTCTGACTTAAGATGTTGAGGGTGGAAGGAACTGGGTGTACAACAGTGCTTAGAATTCTTATATTTTAAAGGCCTTCTGAGAAATTCAGGTTTTCACCTTTTTTTTTCAGTTAGCCTATTCTAAGCATGTTTGGTAGAAAGGTATATCTGACCATATCTCTACAATAAAAGACATTACATCTAACATCTTTTCGGGGAAAGATTCTCTTAGCTAGAGGTCTTAAAAACAGCCATTACATCTCTATTGCTTGGTCTACTTTTGTTGGGAATGGCATCCTTAGGTTTTCACCCTTTGTAACCAATGTAGGCAGGTATAAAGCACTTTTGCTAAAACAATAAAAGCAACCCTTCGGTAGTCTGACTTAAGATGTAGAGGGTTGAAGGAACTGTGTGTACAACAGTGCCTAGAATTCTTGTATTTTAAAGGACTTCTGAGAAATTCAGGTTTTCACCTTTTTACCAGTTAGCCTATTCTGAGCATGTTGGGCAGAAAGGTATATCAGACCATATCTCGACAATAAGAGGCATTACATATAACATCTTTTCTGGGTAATATTCTCTTCGCTAGAGGTCTTAAAAACAGCCATTACATCTCTCTTGCTTGGTCTCCTTTTGTTGGAAATGGCATCCTTAGGTTTTCACACATTGAAACCAATGTAGGCAGGTATAAAGCACTTTTGTTAAAACAGTAAAAGCAAACCTTTAGTAGTCTGACTTAAGATGTTGAGGGTTAATGGAACTAGGTGTACAACACTGCTTAGAATTCTTGTATTTTAAAGGACTTCTGAGAAATTCAGGTTTTCACCTTTTTTTCAGTTAGCCTATTCTGAGCATGTTTGGTAGAAAGGTATATCTGACCATATCTCTACAATAACAGGCATTACATGTAACATCTTTTCTGGGAAAGATTCTCTTAAGTAGAGGTCTTAAAAACAGCCTTTACTTCTCTATTGCTTGGTCTTCGTTTATAGGAAATGGCATCCTTAGGTTTTGACCCATTGAAAACAATGTAGGCAGGTATAAAGCACTTTTGCTAAAACATTAAAAGCAAACATGTAGTAGTCTGACTTAAGATGTTGAGGGTTGATGGAACTGTGTGTACAACAGTGCTTAGAATTCTTGTATTTTAAAGGACTTCTGAGAAATTCAGGTTTTCACCTTTTTTTTCAGTTAGCCTATTCTGAGCATATTTGGTAGAAAGGTATATCTGACCATATCTCGACAATAACAGGCATTACATGTAACTTCTTTTCTGGGAAAGATTCTCTTAGATAGAGGTCTTAAAAACAGCCATTACATCTCTATTGCTCGGTCTTCTTTTGTTGGAAATGGCAACCTTATGTTTTCACCCTTTGTAACCAATGTAGGCAGGTATAAAGCACTTTTGCTAAAACAATAAAAGCAACCCTTCGGTAGTCTGACTTAAGATGTAGAGGGTTGAAGGAACTGTGTGTACAACAGTGCCTAGAATTCTTGTATTTTAAAGGACTTCTGAGAAATTCAGGTTTTCACCTTTTTACCAGTTAGCCTATTCTGAGCATGTTTGGCAGAAAGGTATATCTGACCATATCTTGACAATAACAGGCATTTCATGTAACATCTTTTCGGGGAAAGATTCTCTTAGCTAGAGGTCTTAAAAACAGCCATTACATCTCTATTGCTTCGTCTTCTTTTGTTGGAAATGGCATCCATAGGTTTTCACCCATTGAAACCAATGTAGGCAGGTGTAAAGCACTTTTGCTAAAACAGTAAAAGCAAACCTTCAGGAGGCTGACTAAAGATGTGGAGAGTTGAAGGAACTTTGTCTACAACAGTGGTAAGAATTCTAATATTTCAAAGGACTTCTGAGAAATTCATGTATTCACCTTTTTTTTCAGAATGCCTATTCTGAGCATGTTTGGTAGAGCAGGTATATCTGACCATAACTCTATAGAGACAGGCATTACATGTAACTTCTTTTCTGGGAAAGATTCTCTTAACTAGAGGCCTTGAAAACAGCCATTACCTCTGTACTGCTTGGTCTTCTTTTGTTGGAAATGGCATCCTTAAGTTTTCACCCAATGAAACCAATGTAGGCAGGTATAAAGCACTTTTCTTAAAACAGTAAAAGCAAACTTTCAGCAGTCTGACTAAATATGTGGAGAGTTGAAAGAACTTTGTCTACAACAGTGCTTAGAATTCTAGTATTTGAAAGGACTTCTGAGAAATTCATGTATTCACCTTTTTTTCCGAATGCCTATTCCGAGCATGTTTGGTAGAGAAGGTATATCTGACCATAACTCTATAGAAACAGGCATTACATGTAATTTCTTTTCTGGGAAAGATTCTCTTAGCTAGACTTCTTAAAAACATCCATTACATCTCTATTGTTTGGGCTTCTTTTGTCAGAAATGGCATCCTAAGATTTTCACCCACTGAAACCAATGTAGGGAGGTATAAAGCACTTTTGCTAAAACAGTAAAAGGAAACCTTCAGGTGTCTGACTGAAGATGTTGAGGGTTGAAGGAACTGTGTGTATAATAGTGCTTAGAATTCTTGTATTTTAAAGAACTTCTGAGAAATTCAGGTTTTCACCTTTTTTTCAGTTAGCCTGCTCTGAGCATGTTTGGTAGAAAGGTATATCTCACCATATCTCGACAATAACAGGCATTACATGTAACTTCTTTTCTGGGAAAGATTCTCTTAGCTAGAGTTCTTAAACCATCCATTACATCTATATTTCTTGGCCTTCTTTTTTCAGAAATGGCATCCCAAGATTTTCACCCTTTGAAACCAATTTAGGCAGGTATAAAGCACTTTTGCTAAAACAGTAAAAGGAAACCTTCAGCTTTCTGACTCAAGATGTTGAGGGTTGAAGGAACTGTGTGTACAACAGTGCTTAGAATTCTTGTATTTTAAAGGACTTCTGAGAAATTCAGGTTTTCACCTTTTTTTTCTGTTTGCCTATTCTCAGCCTGTTTGGTCGAAAGGTATATCTGACCATATCTCGACAATAACAGGCATTACATGTAACTTATTTTCTGGGAAAAATTCTCTTAGCTAGAGATCTTAAAAACAGCCATTACATCTCTATTGCTCGGTCTTCTTTTGTTGGAAATGTCATCCTTATGTTTTCACCCATTGAAACCAATGTAGGCAGGTATAAAGCACTTTTGCTAAAACAGTAAAAGCAAACCTTCAGCAGTCTGACTAAAGATGTGGAGAGTTGAAGGAACTTTGTCTACAACAGTGGTTAGAATTCTAATATTTCAAAGGACTTCTGAGAAATTCATGTATTCACCTTTTTTTCAGAATGCCTATTCTGAGCATGTTTGGTAGAGAAGGTATATCTGACCATAACTCTATAAAAACAGGCATTACAGGTAAATTATTTTCTGGGAAAGATTCTCTAAGGTAGAGATCTTAAAAACAGCCATTACATCTCTATTGCCTGGTCTCCTTTTGTTGGAAATGGCATCCTTAGGTTGTCACGCATTAAAACCAATGTAGGCAGGTATAAAGCCCTTTTGCTAAAACAATAAAAGCAAACCTTCAGCAGTCTGACTAAAGATGTGGAGAGTTGAAGGAACTTTTTCTACAACAGTGGTTAGAATGCTAGTATTTCAAAGGCCTTCTGAGAAATTCATGTATTCATCTTTTTTTCAGAATGCCAATTCTGAGCATGTTTGGTAGAGAAGGTATATCTGACCATAACTATATAGAAACATGCATTACCTGTAACTTATTTTCTGGGTAAGATTCTCTTAGCTAGAGTTCTTAAAAACAACCATTACATCTCTATTGCTTGGCCTTCTTTTGTCAGAAATGGCATCCTAAGGTTTTCACCCATTGAAACCAAAGTAGGCAGGTATAAAGCACTTTTGCTAAAACAGTAAAAGCAAACCTTCAGCAGTCTGACTTAAGATGTTGAGGGTTGAAGGAACTGTGTGTACAACAGTGCTTAGAATTCTATTATTTCAAAGGACTTCTGAGAAATTCAGGTTTTCACCTTTTCTTCAGAATGCCTATTCTGAGCATGTTTGGTAGAGAAGGTATATCTGACCATAACTCTATAGAAACAGGCATTACATGGAACATCTTTTCTGGGAAAGATTCTCTTAGTTAGAGGTCTTAAAAACATCCATTAAATGTCTATTTCTTGGTCTTGTTGTGTCGGAAATGGCATCCTAAGGTTTTCACCCATTGAAACTAATGTAGGAACGTATAAGGCACTTTTGCTAAAAGAGTAAAAGGAAACCTTCAGCAGTCTGACTTAAGATGTTGAGGGTGGAAGGAACTGGGTGTACAACAGTGCTTAGAATTCTTATATTTTAAAGGCCTTCTGAGAAATTCAGGTTTTCACCTTTTTTTTTCAGTTAGCCTATTCTAAGCATGTTTGGTAGAAAGGTATATCTGACCATATCTCTACAATAACAGACATTACATCTAACATCTTTTCGGGGAAAGATTCTCTTAGCTAGAGGTCTTAAAAACAGCCATTACATCTCTATTGCTTCGTCTTCTTTTGTTGGGAATGGCATCCTTAGGTTTTCACCCTTTGTAACCAATGTAGGCAGGTATAAAGCACTTTTGCTAAAACAATAAAAGCAACCCTTCGGTAGTCTGACATAAGATGTTGAGGGTTGATGGAACTGTGTGTACAACAGTGCTTAGAATTCTTGTATTTTAAAGGCCTTCTGAGAAATTCAGGTTTTCACCTTTTTATTCAGTTAGCCTATTCTGAGCATGTTTGCTAGAAAGGTATATCTGACCATATCTCTACAATAACAGGCATTACATGTAACATCTTTTCGGGGAAAGATTCTCTTAGCTAGAGGTCTTAAAAACAGCCATTACATCTCTATTGCTTGGTCTTCTTTTGTTGGAAATGGCATCCATAGGTTTTCACCCATTGAAACCAATGTAGGCAGGTGTAAAGCACTTTTGCTAAAACAGTAAAAGCAAACCTTCAGCAGTCGGACTAAAGATGTGGAGAGTTGAAGGAACTGTGTGTACAAGAGTGCTTAGAATTCTAGTATTTCGAAGGACTTCTGAGAAATTCATGTATTCACCTTTTTTTCAGAATGCCTATTCTGAGCATGTTTGGTAGAGAAGGTATATATGACCATAACTCTAGAGAAACAGGCATTACATGTAAAATCTTTTCTGGAAAAGATTCTCTTAGCTAGAGGTCTTTAAAACAGCCATTATATCTCTATTGCTTGCTCTTCTTTTGTTGGAAATGGCATCCTTAAGTTTTCACCCATTGAAACCAATGTAGGCAGGTATAAAGCACTTTTGCTAAAACCATAAAAGCAACCCTTCGGTAGTCTGACTTAAGATGTTGAGGGTTGAAGGAACTGTGTGTACAACAGTGCTTAGAATTTTAGTATTTCAAAGGACTTCTGAGAAATTAATGAATTCCCCTTTTCTTCAGAATGCCTATTCTGAGCATGTTTGGTAGAGAAGGTATATCTGACCATAACTCTACAGAAACAGGCATTACATGTAACATCTTTTCTGGGAAAGATTCTCTTAGCTAGAGGTCTTAAAAACATCCATTACATATCTATTGCTTGGTCTTCTTCTGTCTGAAATGGCATCCTAAGTTTTTCACCCATTGAAACTAATGTAGGAACGTATAAGGCACTTTTGCTAAAAGAGTAAAAGGAAACCTTCAGCAGTCTGACTTAAGATGTTGAGGGTGGAAGGAACTGGGTGTAGAACACTGCTTAGAATTCTTGTATTTTAAAGGACTTCTGAGAAATTCAGGTTTTCACCTTTTTTTCAGTTACCCTATTCTGAGCATGTTTGGTACATAGATATATATGACCATATCTCTACAATAACAGGCATTACATGTAACATCTTTTCTGGGAAAGGTTCTCTTAAGTAGAGGTCTTAAAAACAGCCTTTACTTCTCTATTGCTTGGTCTTCGTTTGTTGGAAATGGCATCCTTAGGTTTTCACCCAATGAAAACAATGTAGGCAGGTATAAAGCACTTTTGCTAAAACATTAAAAGCAAACATGTAGTAGTCTGACTTAAGATGTTGAGGGTTGATGGAACTGTGTGTACAACAGTGCTTAGAATTCTTGTATTGTAAAGGACTTCTGAGAAATTCAGGTTTTCACCTTTTTTTTCAGTTAGCCTATTCTGAGCATGTTTGGTAGAAAGGTATATCTGACCATATCTCTACAATAACAGGCATTACATGTAACATCTTTTCTGGGAAAGATTCTCTTAGCTAGAGTTCTTAAAAACAACCATTACATCTCTCTTGCTTGGCCTTCTTTTGTCACAAATGGCATCCTAAGCTTTTCACCCATTGAAACCAATGTAGGCAGGTATAAAGCACTTTTGCTATAACAGTAAAAGCAAACCGTCAGCAATCTAACTTTTGATGTTGAGGGTTGAAGGAACTGTGTGTACAACAGTGCTTAGAATTCTTGTATTTTGAAGGACTTCTGAGAAATTCAGGTTTTCACCTTTTTACCAGTTAGCCTATTCTGAGCATGTTTGGCAGAAAGTTATATCTGACCATATCTCGACAATAAGAGGCATTACATATAACATCTTTTCTGGGTAATATTCTCTTCGCTAGAGGTCTTTAAAACAGCCATTAAATCTCTATTGCTTGGTCTCCTTTTGTTGGAAATGGCATCCTTATGTTTTCACCCATTGAAACCAATGTAGGCAGGTATAAAGCACTTTTGCTAAAACAGTAAAAGCAAACCTTCAACAGTCGGACTAAAGATGTGGAGAGTTGACCTTTTTTTTCAGTTAGCGTATTCTGAGCATGTTTGGTAGAAAGGTATATCTGACCATATCTCTACAATAACAGGCATTACATGTAACATCTTTTCGGGGAAAGATTCTCTTAGCTAGAGGTCTTAAAAACAGCCATTACATCCCTATTGTTTGGTCTTCTTTTGTTGGAAATGGCATCCATAGGTTTTCACCTATTGAAACCAATGTAGGCAGGTGTAAAGCACTTTTGCTAAAAGAGTAAAAGCAAACCTTCAGCAGTCGGACTAAAGATGTGGAGAGTTGAAGGAACTGTGTGTACAAGAGTGCTTAGAATTCTAGTATTTCGAAGGACTTCTGAGAAATTCATGTACTCACCTTTTTTTCAGAATGCCTATTCTGAGCATGTTTGGTAGAGAAGGTATATATGACCATAACTCTATAGAAAGAGGAATTACATGTAAAATCTTTTCTGGGAAAGATCCTCTTAGCTAGATGTCTTTAAAACAGCCATTATATCTCTATTGCTTGCTCTTCTTTTGTTGGAAATGGCATCCTTAGGTTTTCACCCATTGAAACCAAAGTAGGCAGGTATAAAGTACTTTTGCTAAAACAATAAAAGCAACCCTTCGGTAGTCTGACTTAAGATGT
>WOXC01000120.1:0-40749 GCA_011680675.1 Gymnobelideus leadbeateri
CAAATTTCCAATTATTTGCCATGTCAGTTTCATTTTTAAAGCAAATATGTGATATCATGTGCCCAGTAAGATGACAATAGAGTTGTTTGGGGGACGTCCTTGGCAAAAGAAAAGTTTCAAAAGGAGGAATTACACACCAGGATATCTAAAACTGAGGTATGGGGGAAATGATATAGTGAAGAGGTCAGTGGTTCAGGAAGCAGAGGACCTAAATTAAATCCCAGCTCTGATTTTACTACCTGTGTGATTTGGGGCAACTTCCCCTCTTTGGGTCTCAGTACCCTCATCTGTAAAATGAGGGGAATGGACTCTATGGCCTCTAAGGTTTATTCCTGCTTTACATTGAATAGTCTATGAATAAGGTCTGAGGGCATCTGGATTTGAGTGAAGAGAAGTAGAAATTTTGCATAAGGTTAAGCTTCTCAAAATAACATCAGAGGATTCAGGACCATGGATGTGGAACTGAAAGGGACATCTGGTCCAACTACCTCCTTTTACAGATGACTCGAGCACTCAGAGCTCCCACACAGTGCCATCATCCATCCCACTGTGCACTAGTCGCAAGTGAGTTCAAGCCAACTCATAACACTTGTGATACAGTCTGGCTAAGATGGGCCTTCTCTGCTCCCCCGCATCAATGACTGAGTCTCAACCATTCTTCAGATTCAAAAGAAGTAGAATACACTGATTCTGTCTAAGCAAACCAAGGGCAGGGAGCACAAGCTAAAGATGGATTTTTTTTTGGGTGAGGGGAGAAGACAGAATAAAGACTAGAAGGGAAGAGAGCATCCATATTCAGTCATGTCCAGTTCTTCATGACATTATGGATCATAGCACACTAGACCCTTCTAGCTTTCACTGTCTCTCAGTCTAAGTTCATGTTCATTGTTTCCATGACATCATCTATCCATCTTATCCTCTGCTGTCCCCTTTTCATTTTGCTTTCAATCTTCCCAATATTAGGGGCTTTTCCAACGAGTCCCATCTTCTCATTATGTGGCCAAAGTATCTAAGGTTCAGCTTCAGTATTTGACCTTCCAGTGAATAGTCTGAATTAATTTCTTTAACTTTTGACTGATTTGATCTCCTTGCTATCCAAGGGACACTCAGAAGTCTCTCCAGAACCCCAATTTGAAAGCATCCATGGCTAATGTACAAAAAGAAATGGAAATCCACCTAGGGTCAATTGTCTGACCTTCCAGTTTACTCTGGACAAGAACCAGGCCAGGCTAACCCCCCCCCCACACACACACACACATACACAAGGAGGTTGAGGATGCTCTGCAGCTCAGCCTAGGGCATCTGTACAGCATTACAAAGGAGAATGGGAACTGGAATTAGGAGGGAAACCAAAGCAAATTAGTGGAAATGCATGAGAAAGACTAAACAACTGAAAATTAAAAAGAGAAAGCATAATAAAAAATCTCCCTTTTAAGTAGATAGACCAACTGAGAGGATCATAAGAATAAAAATCCAAATAAGTAATAAAACAAGAATTTTTTAAAAAGTACAAATAGGAAGTGAAGGAAAATGATAGAAAAATCACCAATAAAAAAATAAAATCAGTCCAGCCCAGTCCCTAGGATAATGAAACAACAGCCAGAAATACCAAAATGGTTCAAAAGAGAAATGAAACTCACAAGAAAATATTAGAATTGAAATTAGATCAGAAATCAGAGGTCTCCTAACAGTACTAACACACACACACACACACACACACACACACACACACACACACACACACACAAGATTAGGAAAAATTGAATAAACACTGGAGAAACTCTCCAAACAAGAGGATCTGAGAGTGGAAAAATAGCATATGTGGGAGTAAAAAATACTGACATAGAAGAAAATTTAACAGAATAGAAGGAAAAGACAATGACATTTAAAAAATTCACAAGCCATATCTACTGACCTTGAAAAAAGGAAATATATAGATAATTTAAGGATGATGTCTCCCACAAGAACATTACAAATCAAAAAATGTAAATGTATATGTTGGACAAAATATTTTATACATTTAATTATAAAAATGTAATAAATCTATGATCAAGAATTTTTCCTTTCAGTCTTTATACAGAATAATTTATACCAGGGAAGCTACATTGTAAAGCAAAAAACTTTGAAAGACTTAAGAACTCTGATATCACAAAATACTGATCAGCCTCTGCTCCAAAGGACTGATATGAAACATGTTACCCAAATCTTGTCAGAGATGAGATAGGCTTCAAAGTAAAGAGGAAGACATGCATTAATATATTGTTGATTATACTTACTTGCTTCAACGTCTTTATTGGGGATGGTGAGGAAACAATATTAGCACCAGAGATATTAAAATATAATAAAGGGTCATTGAAATATATTTTTAAATGTATAGAAAAACCAGAGGAAAGTTCTAAAGAAAGCACAGACAAGCAGAATCATTTTAAATGTAACTAAATTTATTATGCACACCCACACATATTTTAAAGAGCACAAAGTCTGAAAGAGATACAGTTTCATACACAATCCTCTGGGTTCTGCTGTATACATGGAAATGCTCTTTTTGGAGTGTTTAAGCTCACAACTAAAAAAAAACAAACAAACAATGGAGAGGTAGTAAACCTCTACTGTACCCTTGTGAGGCCTCATCTGGTGTGTTGTGTTCAATTCTAGGCATAAAGTTTTTTGGATTTCTTTTGTTTGAGACTGGATCTCCCTATCTCACCCATGCTAGAAATAGATCAGTCACTCATGGGCCTCATCTCAATACCAATAGACATGGATAGAGGTGTTTCATTTTTCTAAGCCAGGCCAATTTTTCCCTCCTTAGACAACCTGATGGCTCTTTGTTCCTGGAGGGTCTCCACACTGCTATTAGATTTAGCATGGACACCTGATAAACTTTATTCCTATGGGTAGTATATGTTAGCCAGACTGTAGTTCAGAACTCCCAAACTCCAGTGATTCAGCAGCCTCACCCCAGCAGTAAGGATTTCAGATATGCTCCACCCTGCCTGACTGGCACCATGGGTTAAGAATAATGTCAATAAACTGGAGAATGTCCAGGGGAAGGCAATCAGGAGAGCAAAGAGTCCTGAATCTACGTCATATGAGGATGGGGTTGAAGAGAAAAGAAGACAAAGCTGGTCATGCTGTCAATAAGTATTTAAAAGGCTTTTATATAGACAGATAATATTCAGTTTGGACCCAGAGAGAAGAACTATGAGGAAATGGGTAGAAGTTGCAAGGGGGCAAATCTAGGTTTGATGTCAGGATAGATTCTCTAACATTAAGACTTGTTCAAAAGTAGAATGGTTTTCCTTGAGAGATAATCGATATTCTCTCCTTGGAGGTCTTTCAAAGGCTGGATGGCAACTCTTGAGTATATTATACTGGGGATTATCTTTAAATATGGGTTGGATTGATCAGTATTTAGGGTCCCTTCAAATTCTCAAATATTGTGAGATGTCATTTAGAATTTTGGCAACTATACTTTCTCTCCTTCTTTGGGAATATAAGTGAACTTGTATTTTTGCTCAAGAATTTAGATATTCGGGGGCGGCTAGGTGGCTCAGTGAGTAGAGCGTTGGCCCTGGAGTCAGAAGGACCTGAGTTCAGATCTGGCCTCTGACACTTAACGTACACACACAAACAAAAATCTAGCCGTGTGACCTTGGGCAAGTTACTTAACCCCAATTGCCCTCCAAAAAGAAAAAAAAATTAGATATCCATGTACACATTTACATATAACAGCATTGACCATTGAAGCCCCCCCTTTCCTAATATCAAGATGCCAATCTAGTTAAGTTTCTCTCTGGCATGTGTGCAGACCCCATCAACTTGCTCAGCTGATACACCAGGAGCAGAAGTTGGGAAGCTTGATTCCAGGAGAGTCAGGAGGATGAGAAAGGGAAATACCTTGGGGAAACTAGGTAGACATTCTGCAATGGCATCTGTTTGATTGGCACCATGGAATATGGGAGACTCTTTGATTAGATGCAGAGGTATTTACAAGGTCTAACTCACTTCTGCCAACTCTTTCTTGTCTCAGTTCTTCCATCAGCATCTGGTAAGATACCATGTTGTATGAGATGAAGCCTTTGCCCTGCCTGAGGTCAAATGACCCCAACAAATGGGTCTGGGGCTTTTTTGGCATCTTTTTTTGTTCTTTGACATTCAAGGTGAGGAGAATGGCACTTACATAACCCTATGAGTTTTAAAAGGCCTGTGGGTCACCCTGGCATCCCAGTGTTCCAGAGTATGTACTTACAGTGAGTGAAATATAAGTGCCCTGAGGAGTAACGGGTTACCTTTGAGAATAAATTGTGGGACCACAATCCAGCTAAGATGTGTCTCATCAGGCAGTTAGGCTGCATCCGGATATAAATTTGTTCTGACCAATGCTCTGTAGAATCTGAGTTAAGTTGAACCTACTTTCCCCAGTTGACTGAAGTGGTGAAAGGAAGAATGACCCTTCAAGAACTAGGGAAAATATTTATACTTTTATTCATGCTATAATCTCCAAAGCAAATGCCCCTTTGAAAAAGCTAATTGTGTTGAGTGGAACCAGGAAGCTCATCATTGGTTCCTATCATAAAGAGGGGGACAAAACTTAAGGGGGCTCAAGCCATAACAGTTGGAAAAAAGAAACTCTCAAACACCTCAAGGGTAACCTTGATGCATGTCTTGCTTTAGAGAAGTAAGTCAGAGCCCATGCCTTCAAAGAGGTTTATTCCTCCCATAGAATTTAGGTTAGTATTAGTATAAAGAATTCCAAGGAAAAGCTTACATACCACTATTACAAGGCCTAGATCCACTCTCTTGAGAACAGAATCCAAGGCCATTCTTCTGGGAGGGAGGGAAGGAGGAAGAGAGGACAAGAGAAAGAGGGAAAAACAAAGAGAAAGACAAAAACACTAGAGTGAGAGACTTAGACACAGACACAGACAGGGGGTTATCAATTATTTATTATCCTGCATGCCTAGCCTTAACTTTGTTTTTTAGTTAGTTGTTTGTGTCTAACTCTTCATAACCCCATTTGGGATTTTCCTGGCAAAGATATTGGAGTGGTTTGTCATTTCCTTCTCTAGCTCACTTTACAGATGAAGGAGCTGAGGCAGAGTTGAGTGACTTGTCTAGGGTCACACAGCAAGTAAATGTCAGAGACCAAATTTTAATTCAAGTTCTCCTGACTCTAGGGCTGGCGTTCTATCTACTGCGCCACCTCACTGCCCATCTAGTCCTATTCATTTCTCCCTGGTTTTGTTTTTAATTTCTAAAACCAGACCAAAAGGTCTACTTTGCTTTCTACAATTTATGACTTCATAAATAAGTGTTGAATACCCTGATAGCCTCTAGGATATCACTTTGGATCACAAGGAATAAATGTTATTTCCCCTTCTTTATGAACAATGAAAAGACTTAGGTAAACCAAGCACTGGAATTTTGTTCAGAGATGTGTTGGTAAATGTTAGATAATCTTTTTTTTTTGGATGGGGAGACAGGCAATGTAAGCTCATATAATTTCAAGTTGAATATGTATTATTATTAACATTTTCTCCATCAATTTCTTAAGCCTAATCGACAAAACAATAAACCAAACACTGATTTGTAGTGTTTGCTGATTTCCAAGGTGTTAATGCTTACACTGAATATTTAACAATCACCTCTCACAAGAGGGTTTGAACTGGCACTAGCAAACTCACTTCTGACTCTATGCCTCTCACCATGCTGTCATTGTAACCAATTATAATATTCAAAAAGCTCAAAGTATAGATATGGCATGGAAGTAATAGGTGATGCTTTGTTTCCCCATAGGTTACTATGTCAGCACCCTAAGACCTCTAGGAAGTAAGAAAGCCTTCTTATTACATATTATGGATAGGGCTTTTCCCTGTACAAAAGAGGAAAAACTGAGTCACCATATTTGTTAACCTATTGCCCCACTCCTTCCCCCTTCCATGAAGAACACTGTACACAGATTTTGAGGTATGCAGCTCCCCTGAATCCAGGGACCAGAAGACTATGTTTCCAAAAAGCTAATTTAGATACATCCCACTTATATGGCTGGTATCCTCATTTTCCCACTTTCCCTACCAAGAATTTTCCACAGAAAAATTCCCTACCAAAAATTCCACTGATTTTCTACAGAACCACTGATTTAGAGGAAACACTTGCTGAAAACTATAAAAATTAAAACAGAGAGAAGAACTTGATACATTCTTTTAATTTAAGAAAAATCTAGCAAACTCAGTCAAAAACATGAATGCGAACTGATGCCTCTTTGGAGAGGATGATTCAATGGCCATCTGTTAAGCATCAGGGAGATGGTGTTCTTGTTCAGGATTAATTGGCTCACCTCTCTGACTCCTTTAAATACTAAGAGCATGGTTTAAGGGGAGAAAAACCTTGGGAAACATAGGAGCCTCCAAGTTCTCCCCCGCTTTTTTTGGTTGTTAGCAGGATGTCAACATGGGAGATTTTATAAGTGAAATTGGGATAAAATTAAATGCGGAAATTGTAGAGAGAAAAGGAGAAGGTGGCAAATGGAGAAGCTCACCCCAGGTCTACCAGAAAAGTTCAGCTCTTTGGGACTCCTGTAAGGCTGAAAAGGTCGAGGATAGAGTGGCTAAATCAGCAGCTAAAAGAGTGGGGGATCCTTACCCTAGGAAGTTAACCAGCTCTAAAAGTGGCCTCTTGCAAGAGGTGGAGCTGGCCAGTCAGAATGGAGAAGGATAATGAAGCAAACCTTTGAGGCCAAGCAGTGCTGAAGCCCAAGAAAAGATTTCACGCATCCTATGTTTTCCAAACATAAATGATTCAGGTCAAGTTAAAAGTAGGTACTCTCTTCACGAGATAAGTAATCCAGAAGGAGAATTAAAGAGAGAGAGTGTGGTTTAGGTAAGAAAGAAGACAGAAATCTGTGTGATTCATAAGTTCATAGATTTTGAGTTAGAAGGAACCACAAAGGCCAGATGGCAAGGTGCCACAGTAATGAGAGTGTTAGACCTGAGCCAGAAAGACCTGAGTTCAAATCCATTCTCAGAACTGATAAGCACCCCAGCATCCTCAGAGTGGCTGCCAACACAGGTTCTTAGATCTGCTTTTGTAAAGGAAAGCAACTCAAAATCAGTTAACAAGCTTACTTTAAACAAACAAACATATATTACCTAATTCAGGGGGAAAAGGTCAGCACCCTGAACTTCAGAGTATACAGACAGATCAAACAGACAGGCTTCCAAACTGTCCAAACATTATATCAATACCAAATCACAGTTACCAGAGAGGGAAGCATCAACATCTGGGTTTTCAAAGCCGGGGGCTCTCAACAACGGCTTCCCAGAGTCTCATCTGGTCAAATCACACAACACTTCTCAAAGTGAGCCCCAAAGCAAAGCCTCTCCTCAGGGCTTATATAGCCTTCTCTTGGCTCAGAGAATGTAACAACCTCCTTGACCTACTGCCCAATCACAAAGTATCAAGGTGTGGGCTTTCCTGAAAAACAAGCCTCCCACCACAGGCTCCAGGTGCGCTTAACCTAGGGGCATGGAAGATCCTTAAATCTGCATTTCCATTACAGATGGTCAAATTAGATTGCAAACTTTAAAGCCCCATCTAAATACTAGCTATTATTATCTCCTCACTTTGCAGATGAAGGAACTGAGACCTTCAGAGATTTAGGCAACCTGTTCCAAGCCACATTGGTTCGAAGTATCAGAGATAAGATTTGATCCCAGGTTTTCAAGTGCTCGTTCATTATACCAATACCCCTTGCTTTAAATGACAAATGGCAGGATATACTTCAAGGATCCAGGATTTCATCAGTGCAGGTCCACCAGTCACCAGTGAAGATCATCAGTAGCTACAGCCAGAAAAGGAGAAAAAATCATCAGCATTTGACCAAAATTTTTACATGATCTGCAAATTTAGTAAAGCTGATTTTGCACATAAGATGTTATAGGCTTTTGATGAGAAAGTTTTTTTCAGCTTGGAAGAATCTGATGACCTTGTCTTCCAATATTTTCACTTAAAATCATAGAAGAAAGAAAAAGAAAGACAGAGAAAGACCAAGGTTCAATATACTTCTAACCATAGGCAGTTAACCTCTTTGAGTCTCAGTTTCTCCATGAGTAAAAGAGTAACATTCATTCTAAGATCATAGATTTTGATCCACAAGGGACCATAGTCCCTAGTCCAACCCTCTTATTTTACAAAATGGGGATATTGAGACACCAAAAAGACAGGTGACTTACTCAAGGCCACTAATACTTGTAAACCTGCCCCACAGCCTTTTTGTATAGAAGAAATGAGAAAATGAACATTAGCTTCTTTGAAAACTAAAATGCTACATAAATATCTATTATTTAAGAAGCCTGTAAAAGTATTCTGAGATTCTTGGAGACCTTAAATAGCAAGGATTATAAACAGTAATTGAGAGCTTCTGTGATAATAATTTTCAACCACTCAGAAATTATTTTCTCTTTTTTTCTTGTAGAGTACTGATGTACAATTAGGATGAAAATTTTTTTCTCTTTATTTTTAATTAAGCACCTATGAATTGAATTATCTGAAAAGGTCTCATGCACTAATAGCAACTATTGTTGCCTTTCTCCTAAGTGTAAGACTTGGTGATCATTCTCTTAATTATTTCAACTACTTACATTCAGAAGTTTAGCCTTTGAAGGTCCAAGGCCACTTCATTAATATTTAGTATTTAGATAAATGATCCATAAAAATGGCAAATCATTTTCATGAAGAATAAATCTTGGTCCTACCTCTAACAGTTGCTGTAAAAGTTAATGACAGGTTTGTCATATCTCTCAAAATTTCATTAGGAATATATTGTCAGAAAAGGTATTTACCAGCAGTGACATGTATATGGAATCAATACTGTAAATGAGCTGCTGCTTTCTCTCAGACGCTGGTCTAAAATATAGGTGTCTTTTAGTGTGTCATATGCTCTGAATCAATGAGATGGGTCTGCTTGAACAAGGTAGCTAAGTTATTGGTCAGCCATGAGCTGACAGATGTTTGTAAATTATAAGAACTGCTTTCCTATGCTAGGATGATGGATGGGTAGTGTCACAGAATGTTTGGTATGGGGGAAAAATCAAGTGAATAATGAATAGAGGAAAGGAATTGACTGCAAGATAAAGTACATGGTGATGAGGAAAGTTCTTATGTCTATTTCTTGATAAAAATAATACTTCCAGGTAGAAAGGTAGATAGACAGACAGATAGATAGACAGATAGACACATAGACAGATAGACAGACAGATAGATAGAATTTTTCAGTTATGATTACCTCTTCTACCAAATAGTGGATCATTCATGGTATATGGAGTTGATCTTCATTTCTCAAAAGTTGTGCCAGAGGTAGCCTCAGTCAGGAAGAGTGAAAATGAAGCCCCCACCTCTGGCAAGTATGCACCTCTACCCTGGGCAAGCTGCTTAATGTATCAGTATCGCCCATGTATCTAAGACCATATATTGATGCATCAGCTTCATAGAGAGAAGTTGCTGCCTAAGAGACCTCTATCTTAATGTAATCATGAGTTTAGGAACTGCCCCCACCATCTTTTATTATTGCATTGCCTTCATTTCTGACTATATCCCTCTCCCTTATAACAAAGAATAAAAGAGAGGAAGAAAAAAATAGTTGAAAAAAACTAAGCAATACATTGAGTAAGTCTGATAGAATATACAGGGTTCCTTTGGAATTATCTATGATAATTGTATAGAATAGCAAGTCTTTCATAGTTAATCATTATTATAACATGCTGTTTCTGTCCACAATGATCCTGCTAATTCTCACCTCCATTTTCATCTTCATAGAAGTCTTGCATAATTGTTGTTTTATTGTTTGTTTTTCTGAAATGACCCCCCATCATTTTTATAGCATAATAATTTATCATCACAATCTTATGCCACAACTTGTTCAGTCATTCCCCAACTGATGGACATCCCCTCAATTTCCAATTATTTTCCACCACAAAAAGAACTGCTATAAGTATTGTGTATATAATATAGGTCCTTTTCTTGTTTGTTTGTTTTTAAGTCTCTTTGGGGTACAGACCTAGTAGTGGTATTGCTGGGTCCAAACTGTTCTCCAGAATGATTATACCATTTCACAACTCCACCAACAGTTTATTAGTGTAACTCTTTTCCCTCATCCCCTCCAGCATTTGCCATTTTTCAAATTTTCTGTTCAGCTCTGGTCTTTTCATTAGGAATGCTTGAAAGTTCTTTATTTCATTAAATATTCATTTTTCTTGTGAAGAATTACAACACTCAGTTTTGCTCAGTAAGAGATTCTTGGTTGTAATTCTAGCTCCTTGGACTTTTGGAATAGTATTCCAAACCTTTTACTCATTTAATTTGGAAGCTGTGTGTCCATGATATCTGAATTGTTTCTCCCTGGCTATTTGAAGCATTTTCTCTTTTCCTCTGGGATTTGGCTATAATATTCCTGAAGTTTTCATTTGGGGAATTTCTTTCAGAAGATAATCAATGGAGTTTTTAAATTTCTAATTTGCTTTCTGTATCTACAATATCAGAACAGGTTTCTTTGATAATTTCTTGTAACATCATATCTAGGATCATTTTTATTGTGACATTCAGGTAGTCCAATAATTCTTAAATTATCTGTCTATAACCTATTTTAGGTAAATTATTTTTCTTAGAGATGGTTCACATGTTCTTTGACTTTTTTTTTCATTTTTCACTTTGTGTTATTGTTTCTTGATGTCTCATAGAGTCATCAGCTTCCACTTGCCCAATTCTAATTTTTCAGTAATTATTTTCTTCAGCAGTCTTTTGTAGCTTTTCTTAAAATTTGGCCAAGGGGAGTTCTCTCCTTCGATGAATTTCTGTGCTTCTCTTCCCAAGCTGTTAATTCCTTTATATAGTTTTCTTGCATCACTTTCATTTCTTTTCCCAGTTTTTCCTCTGATTCTTATTTCTTTCTTTAACTTTTCCAGGAAATCTTGTTGGGCTTGTGTCCAATTAGCATTTTTTTCTTTGAGGCTTTGGTTGTAGCTATTGTCATTTTTCTGAGTTGATATCTTAGTCTTCCCACCACCATAGTAGCTTTTTACCTTAAACTTCTTTCTTTTGTGGTTTACTCACTTTCTCCAGAGTATTTCTTGATTTTGAATTTTATATTAAAGATGGGCTCTGTTCATATGGGAGTGGAGAGGGACTATCTCCAGCTTTAAGTTTTTTGTGCTGCTGTTTTCAAAGCTAGTTCTGGGAGTCTGTAAGTTTTCAGTGTTTCCAAGGTGATGTAATCCTAGGAATGGTGTGATCACTGTTCTCCTGGTCATCTTTGTGTTCTGATCATCATCCAGGAAGGGTCCCTGCTCCCCTGAAGCCACAAGTGCTATTTCCTTCTCTGCCTGTGACAAAGGCCCTTGCTCCCATTGTAATCAACCACAAGCACCCCTCTCTGCCCTGGAACTGCAATCCAGAACTTTTTATGAGCAAAATAATTGTCAGTGAGCACCAGTTGCTCCTAGTGCCAGCAAAGAGGCCCCTGTAACTTCTTTCTGACAAGTTGCCCAATCCCCTTGCTATCTCTGAGTTGAAATCTCCCAAAGCTGCTGCTGCTGCTGTCACCACTGTTATAGCTATCTTCAAAGCCCAGTACTGGAGCTCCCGCACTCTTGTCCAACACCCACCCAGATGGCATAGTACTGCCAACCTCCAAAGTTTTCTTAGGCTGGAAAAACGTCTCACTCTGACCTATTTTTTGGCTTTACTACTCCAAAATTTTATTTGAGGAGTTGTTTTAAAGTTGTTTTGAGGGTAATATTGAAAGAGTTCAACTAGGTTGCTGCATGTACTTCGTCATTTTGGCTTCTGACATTAGATCTTAAACATTATAATTTACTCACCAATAAGGCAAAAGAAACAATAATGCCCCCAATATACTCTTATACTAAACTGAATACAGGAATAATAAATATGCCACAATCCAAGAACAAGTTTCAGACATTCTCCCACCAATGTATTCACTATCTTTGAAGGAAAATGTGCCCACATCTACAGAAATCAAGCCGGGAAACAGGAGTGCTGAGGACTCTGTGCTCTTGGCAACTCACAGTTCAGCATTCCAGGCTTGATATCATCACTATGCAGGAAAATCTGCACATACAAAGCTGCTTCTCAACTAACTTCCCAATCTATGGGAATCTGTTTGCCATTCTCTTACTCATTACTCTTTCCAAGGAAAACCCCTGTCTTGTATTCTTGAGTCAATAAAGCACTGACAAGTTCTTTCAACTCACAGTCATCCTTAAAGAGATTCTGCCATCATGCCATTAATTTTCCTAGTAATTTCCTTTAAGCCAAAGAACTACAAAGACATGAGGATGGCTCTCTATGGTCAGTACAAAATAATATAGTAAGCTATTCACTTATCAAGATGCTTTAATTAAAAATAAGCTTGTGGCAAACAAAGCTCATTGCAAAATAACTCAAGTTGACTACTGGACAAGGAAGACAAGCCCAGCCAATTCTTTACTGCCAGGATGGTGCATTAATCACTCAATTTAGAGCAAACAGCTTATAGGACAACATATGAAAAAGCCTGTTTTTATCCTTTCCTTCTGGAGAGCAGGAACTGGCTTACCCTTCTTTGAATATCCCTAGTATTTAACACAGTGCCTAACATATAGTAGCTATTTAATAAATGTTTACGATTATCTCTTTAAAAAGAAGTTGCTGGTGCTTACTGGTACAGTTCCTATTTAATAATCCCATAGTTTCCAAATAATTGTATTGTGTTTTTCTTTTGTAAATTTAGCCCTCTTGAGTCTTATAATAGTTATACACAAATGAGTTGAGAGACCACAATGACCTATAGTTAGACCTATTCCATAATTTTCAAATAGGTCTAATTTAATAATCTGTCTCTAACAACTGTTTTAAATGTATTTGAATTACAGCAGTTTTAATACATAAAGTTATTTCTCAGACTTTTTAAACCATTAAACTATTTATGTACAAAAAAGACATGACCTTATATTCTTTATAAATTCATTTAAACCTTAATATTTATGCCACAGTTCTTTTTCTGTCCCTTTTGCATATAAGTTGTTTCTTTGAGCACAAATTTTTAGCAGAATTTATTAAAGCAAAGCTCTTTGCCTGCCCTTTCTAGGTACCAAATTTTTCATCTATGTAAAAAGCAGTATTTTAACTGTACTTTAACTAGTTGATTTAATTGTTGTTGTTTTCTAAATGAAAAAATGCTTTCATTTTTATCCCTATCCCTCTTTAGTACCAAACTGTTCCATGTGAAAGGCAAATACGATACACAGGCTTTGACTGTGGAATCTAAGCCTGGAACCTGTAAATAGTCAGATCAAGAAGTCTTTATTAAGTGTTCCCTGTTTGTCACTGTGCCAAGCAAAGAGGATGCAAAAAAAAAAAAAAAGAAACAAAGTCCCTCTCCTCAATAAGTTTATATTCTAATAGAGGGAGAGAATACATAAAAAGGAGCCAAGAGGCAGAAGAGGGGGCCATTGTAGAAGATACTTGTGCAGAAGCCCAATGGAGAAGTCCTGAAAGTCAGGTAAATATTATAAATTTTCTTGTGCCCTCAACTTTGTTAACCTGAGGCATGTTCCTGCTTACCTCATCCTTACTTTTGTTTTTCAAGTTAGTTGATAATACTGAATTATGCTATAGTAATATTTGACTGTAATAGTTGTGTGTTGGTGACTTTCACCACTTCACTATTTACAAGTAATGCCCAATGCATCTTTGACTTCTCATTAAATTTCTAGATGGAGTATTTCTTGAGGTGATGAGTAAAGACATTATTGTGTACTTGAAAACAAAAGCAATTGGGAATATCCTAAGAAAAAGTGATTATAAGTATATGGTATTATGAGAGATGGGTCAGCAAAAAACCATTTCACTGAATGATGTCTGGCCTTTTTACAGCAGTGCCACAAACTAAATTGTGTTTTTTCCAAGTATAATTATAGCTTGTTTGTGGGAGTTAGAATGACAATTTACCTAAATCTGGGAACGTTATGGTGTAACATGTCTTTTAGTGTTCCACTAGCCCTAACAAAGTTGCTTTCTCCTCTAGACCAAAAAGGAAACTTTCCTCTTTAGCCACTTTATAATTTTCTGGGAGTGAAAGTAGAGAAGAAAACCAGATGAAATAATAGTTCTTCACATCAAGAAAAAGAAAAGGTAATCTGGTTGAAAAACTTTTAAACTCTTTTAAATACTTTCAAATACAAGGATAGAAAATGGAAATTCTAAAGCACAAAGTATAACATGACAAATGATATTGACTGGGTTTTGCCCTACTCATCTTGTCTCAAAGGAGACAAATGGAACTCCAAAGATGAGTCCAGAAGAAATGGTAAGGAGAGAATGAAGGTAAATAGACAATTTTGAGGCAAAATTAACAGCCATTGTCAGCACACCTTAAGGTTAGTGTCCTATATAGTGTTACTTTGAAAAAGATGAATCACTTTTTAAAAGGATTAATCTTTTTATTAAGTGAATTTGATGTCCTCACAAGTAACAGAGTGCCCTCCCACTTAACCTGTCTTTGTTTTTCATCAAGACTTTGGTAAAAATAGTGTATCATGGTGTAATACTGTAGAAAATGTCTTAGGTTTGGAGACGATGGAGAACTGGTTTCTTTTTCTCCTTTTTTTTTCCTTTTTGGAAAGAAGGCAAGGCAATTGGGGTTAAGTGACTTGCCCAAAGTCACATAGCTAATGTTAAGTGTCTGAGGCCAGATTTGAACTCAGATCCTCCTGACTTGAGCACCAGTGCTGTATTCATTGTGCCGCCTAGTTGCCCTGAGACCTTATTTCAAATCCAAAATCCAGTACTTGCTTGCTGTGCAACCATGGGAAAATCACTTGACTTCTCTGTGATGCCCGCCTAACTTTTATATTGGGATACTTTCTTGGTGCCCCCTAATGCTAAAATTTGCTTTGAATGTTCCTGTCTGTTTACGTGTGGGGAGTTCCTCCCTATACTAATGAAATCACATACCATATTAGTCTACAGAGTAGTTGGGAGACTCAAATGAGCTCATAATACATGTAAAACATTTAATAAACCTAAAAGTCCTGTTTGAGAGGAAATGTGGCACATTGGATAGACACTTGGCCTCAGAATGAGGAGGATCTGGGTTCAAATCCTCCCCCTTATACATACTGTCTATGTTACCCTGAGTAACTTTGTAGTGTTCCAGTGCTTTTTTAACTGTGAGTGTTGACCCAAAAAACTGGCAACAATAAAAGGTTTCTGAATGCACAACCACCAAAAATTAATTGAAAATCAAACACATAATGAACCTTCTGGCAGTGCTTGCCCATGTTGCATTGCATAACTTCACTGCAGACTTGGTTCTGAACACAGAACAAGCACTTTGCACTGTGTGTGCCCTCAGGACATGCAATGCCCAAGAATATTGCCAAGATGGGAAAAGGGATCTCAAGTGGAAAAAACTTAAGCCCTGTTCTAGGCACCTTTCGAGGAGCAGAAGTTGCTGAGAAAGTGATCCACTCTGGTAAAGGGCAATTCCTCACTGGGAACTGCCTACATTGATAATGTCACAGGTGCAGTTAAAAAGAATAATTCCTAAGGAAACATCAGCTCTTATAGTCATTAGCTAGTTGTCTCTGACCCTGCTGATAAACACTTGTCAAGATGAATAAGCATTTATAATAGGTGACCTACATTGATTTCATCTGTTCCACAGTGTAATTCTTGGATGGTGGGAAGGGAGATTAAACATGTTTGTTTATGGTTATTAAATTTGGGATATCTATTTGCAAAGTTTCATTAATGGTAAAAGAAATTAACATTTACTCTGGTAAAGCTGAGACAGTAAACATGTTGGTATTTCCATAGAAAAGAAAAACTAGATACATATGTTAAAGCATATGCCTTAAAATATGAATTCTGAAGCATGAACATGCACAACTCATAATATAATGATCTTTATTGACCCTCCATAAAGCTGGTGTGTGATTATTTTTGAGATAGTTATGGTACAACAGATTTAGAGTTAGAAAACCCGAACTTGAATCCTTATTATAACACTTACTAACTGTGTAACATTGGGTAAATCACCCTACCTCTCTGAGTCTCAGTTTCCCCATCTGTAAAAATAAGGGCACAGAACTAGTGCCTGAGGCTGAATTTGGACTCAGGTCTTCCTAAATCTAGGTCTAGCATTCTGTTCACAGAACCAACTAGCTACCCCAAAGGATATAATATAACTGACCAATCTTGGATATAGAGAGAGATAAGGGAATAATAATGCTACTAGCATATGATTAAGTGTTTCAATGTAGGTGCATGTACCTCAGGGCTGGTAAAGTTTCTGGTCCTATGAGAGCCATCATCATATGAGCATCCATGTGAGGGCCACAGGATAAATCTTCAAAAGTGATTATTCTGGGTTGAACTTGCTTGTGTAACAGAGTTAAAGAAGCTGTCTCTCCCCATGGAGTCAGAGCATACATTTCCAGATTCATGGAAGGTGCTTAAATCCAGCATATTAGTGGACTCAGTTTAGCAGATAGGTTGAGAGTTGGAGAACTGCTCCAGTCACCTCTGCTACTAATATAAAGATTGTCAATCTGCTTAATAACACTCACCAAGGTGTAGCTAAGTCTTGGATCCCAACAAATTAACTTAAAAATGTAGTTGTCAATTGAGTCACTCCATGAATTTAGGTCTTATCTGCTGAGTCACAAAAAGACAGGATCACAGGTCTAGAACTAGAAGGAATTGGGGGGGGGCAGAGTCAAGATGGCGGAGTCAAGATGGCAAAGTAGAAACAGCACTTCTGCAGAGCTCTAGCCCATACCACTTCAAAATTATGTAAAGGGGGGACTCTGGACAACCTCTGGAGCTCCAGAACCCATAAAATGACAGAGAGAAGCTAACATCCCACTGAGGACAGCCTGGCAGCCCAGCAGGGAGTGGCCAGCCCAGCACTCTGGGAGACAAGCCCAGGCCCCCATGAATCCCAGTTTTAGCCCCAGGGCAGCCAGACCAGCAGCTAGCTGGAGGGACCCCAGAACACCAGCAGTCGTGGTGTTTCCAGAATTATCAACACATAGATGCCTAGGACAAAGTTAGATGTCAGTGCCCTATGGACTTTTGGACTGGTTGGGAGAGTGCATCAGCTTCTTCCTCTGGGGGCAAGAAGCTGCTGAGGAGCCAGTGCAGCTTGCACCACATTGCCATATGGCAGCTTCAGCTCTTGGCCTGTGAACTGTAGGGGGATCCAGCAATCAGTCTGGGGGATAATCACTCTTGCTTTACCCTTCTTGGATCTGGATTGCAGTCTGGGGTGGAGGTCTTGGGGTATGTGACCAACTTGCCAGAGTGTGTGAAGACTTCACAGAGGCCACCCAACTAATACCTCTGGAAGTTGAGAAAACCCTAGTGTTTGGGAACAGAAGTTCCCCTGGCTGGTGGCAAAGCCCTACTGTGGCAACAAGCCCAAAAGATAAGTAATTGAGTGGCAACATCCCTAGGCAAAGGATACAAAATAAACAGAAAAATACAACATTAGACTCTTATTTTGGGAGCAAAGAGGATCAAAGCATGGAACAGAAGGAGCATTATGAGGTCAGAACTCCTGCACCAAAAGCCCCAAATGAAAATACAAGCTGGTTACAGGCCATAGAGGACCTTAAGAAGCAGATAAGAGAAGTGGGGGAAAAACTGAGAAGAGGAATGAGAAAGATGCAAGAAAAGTATGAAATGCGAGTCAAAAGCCTGACTGAGGAAAATAACACCTTAAAAAATAGACTAACTCAAATGGCAAAAGAGGCTCAAAAAGGCAATGAGGAGAAGAATGCCTTAAAAAGCCGAATTTGCCAGATGGAAAAAGAATCTCAAAAGCTCAAGACTGGAGCAAATGGAGGCTAGTGCCTTTATGAGAAATCAAGATGTTGTTAAACAGATCCAAACAAATGAAAGACTAGAAGGCAATGTGAAATATCTCATGGGAAAAACCACTGACCTGGAAAAATAGATCCAGGAGAGATAATTTTAAAATTATTGTACTACCTGAAAACCATGATCAAAGAAAGAATCTAGAAACCATCCTTCAAGAAATTCTCAAGGAAAATTGCCCTGATGCTTTAGAACCAGAGGGCAAAATAGAGGCTGAAAGAATCCACAGATCACCTGCTGAAAAACATCCCCAAAAGAAAACTCCTAGGAATATTGTAGCCAGGTTCCAGAATTCCCAGATCAAGGAGAGAATATTACAAGCAGCCAGGAAGAAACAATTTCAATATTGTGGAAACACAATCAGGATAACACAGGATCTGGCAGCTTCTACACTGAGGGATGGAAGGGCATGGAACATGATATTCCACAGGTCAAAGGACCTGGGATTAAAACCAAGAATCATCTACCCAGCAAAACTGAGTATTATGTTTCAGAGGAAAATTTGGTCATTCAGTGGAATAGAGGACTTTCAAGCATTCTTGAGGAAAAAACCAGAGTTGAATAGAAAATTTGACATTCAGATACAAGAAACAAGAGATGCTTGAGAAGGTAAACAGGGAAAAGAAATCATAAGGAACTTATCAAACTTGAATTATTTACATTCCTACATGGAAACACAATAACTGTAACTGATGAAACTTTTCTCAGTATGAAAATAGTTGAAGAAGGGTATATGGGCATATGAATACATATGTGAATGTGTGTATATATGTTTTCAGGTATACATAGATAGAGGGCACAGGTTGAATTTAATAGGGAGGGATGATACTTAAAAGGTGAGTTTAAGAGGTGAGAGAGTAATATGATGAGAGGGAATGGGGAGAGAAAATGGGGTAAACTGAGGAGGTAGGGGAAGGTGGTTGGAGGGGAGAAGAGGAACAGGAAGGCAAAAAGGCAAAACCTTATTCTCATTGAATTTGGACCAGGGAGAGAATGACATGCATAGTAAATAGAGTGTCCTACCCTATAGGAGCGTGGGGGGAGGGGGATAGGGGAAGGTGGTGGAGGGGAGGGTGGGCTGAGGGGAAGGGAAGTTGGAAGCACCCACTTTTGAAAAGGGACAAGATCAAAGTAGGGAGTGGACCAGGTGGAAGGTGAGATGGGAGGGAGGGAAATATAGTCAGTCTTTTATAATATATCTACTATGGTAATGTTTTGCATAGCTACACATGTATAGCATATACTGAGTTGCTTGTCTTCCTTTTAAAATGAATTTTTTAAAAATATGTAAATACTATGATTAATACTATTTTGCATATAATTGGGAGATAAGATGTACAGGCAATGGGTTGCAGGGATTCACCTCACCCTACTGGAAAAGTCGAAGGGGTTATATGAGAAGAGATGGGAGAGAGCAGATTGGATGAGGGGATATCCTGTATGACTGTTATTCTGGGCTGGTGGGTAGGGGAAAAATGGGGAAAAAATTGTAACTCAAAATCTGACAGAAATGAATGATGCAAACCAGAAGTTAATAAAGCATTTGGGGGAAAACAACACAAAAAAACTAGAAGGAACCATGGAGTTCCTCTATTTTACTCCCTTATTTTATAGATATAGGAAATGAGGCCAGAGACCTTGGCTAAGGTCATCAAAGAAGTATCAAAAACACGATTTTAACCCTGAACTTTCACTTCAAAACCAAGAATTTTTCCATTGTACTATTTATAGTAAAATGGATGTGATAATCTTAAGAAAAAAAGTTTGGCCACAAAGACATAAATGACTACAGTGGAGAGAAAGGAGAACTGTCTAAAAACATCAATGAAATGTATAGGCAATTAATCTTGTTGAGATTTGGTGCCTGGGTGACGGAAGTGATGGCGACCAAAAGGGGAGAGGCAATAGTTGTGTTTTGTTTGGTTTGGTTTCTGGGGAGAGGATATGAGCTTAGTTTTGAATAATTAAATTTGATCTATCTATAGGACAGCCCGAGGACATAAGAATAATAATAACTCCCATTTTATAGTATCTTAAAGATTACAGGGCATTTTCCATACAATTGTATGAGTCATTTAAAGCATATATTTTTATTCTCATTTGAAGAGAGAAAAACTGTGAAATGACTTGTCCATAATCATGCAGTTTTAAAGTGTGCTTCAAAAGAAAAAGCCCTAGACTATCAATCAGAACTCCTGGGTTTGAATTCCAATTTTTCTACTAACTATGTGTGTGACCTTAGTCAAGTCACAATTTTTCTGGGTCTCAGTTCCTATCTCTAAAAATGAGGGATGTGGGCTAGATGACCTCTAAGGTCTCTTCCAGCTCTAGAGTGATTATCTGATTAAGTTCACCTGGGCTTGAATCTTATGTTTCTTACGTCAATGCCAGTGATCTTTGTATGGGAAATAGCCAGGAAGCATTTGGAAAATGCAAGAACAAGGCTCTGGGAAGGGGTTGAGAATGGAGATGTATACTTTAATACATACATACATACATACATACATACACATACATACATATAAATATATGGTAATTTTCTTCATAGAATATGTAAATGAAGTCAAGGATGTGGATTAAGTCACCAAGAGAGAATATTTAGAAAAAACAGGATACCTTAAGAGGCTTATCGCTATTTAAAATGAGAAGTGGAGTAGAAGAATCCAGCCAAGGAGACAGAGAAAAAGTATTCACAGAAAGGGGAACCATGAAAATGAATTGCTGTGAAAGGCAAAGGCTGGCAGATGGGGAGGAAGGGGAGAGAAAGGGAAGAAGAGAGAGTTGGAAGTCGTGATTAGCTTCAGATATGAGAGGGGTCAAGGAAGATGAAGGCTGGGAAAAGTCTATGAGATTTGGCAAAGGAGATATCATTAATAACTTTGGAGAAAATTGTTTTATTACAATGATAAGAATGAAACACTGAAACAAATTAAAGAGTGAATAAGTAAAGGGGAGATAATAGTAAGAAATATAGACTACTCTTTCAACAAGTTTCACAGTGAAGAGGAAAAAAGAGATGGGATCACCCCATGATAGAGTAACTGGGTTGAGGCTGTGTGTGTGTGTGTGTGTGTGTGTGTGTGTGTGTGTGTGTGGCATTCATACTTGTGTGCAGTCAACCCAACACTTATTTTCCAAAAACTAATAAGTGACCTTTAAGAGTGACCTTTGGGATATATTCCAGTAGTTGCTGAGACAAGCACTTATATGGTAGGTTTGGTACATATGGACATGAACCTGGAGTAGACCAATGGTGTATAGAAACTGCTAAAAATGAGAAACCCACTCTTCCCAGAGACTGAGATGGTTTCAAAGAGAATGTGCTACCAAGGTGCTTGAAATAAATGTTTATACATTTGCTTATGCATATGTCTTCCAAGTAACTGTGCCATTGCTAAAGCTAATTAATGTGAAGTTGTTAACTTCACAATAACAATAAACACAATAATTCATGCAACATGAATGCTCATCATTCACTCATGGGGTAACACTGGTGAGAACACAACATGAGGAAGAAGGTACCTCAACTGATAGCCAAATAGAAGAAATGTCTCCAATTCATTTGTACATCTCCAGAACTTTGGGGGAGTGATGCTCTAGGCTACAGAGTCAAAGAATACTCATCAATCACCAATGTGGCCACTGCATCCAAAGATGACTATCACAGCTCGGCACCTGGCTAGACTGGCTTCCTTTAGATGACAGACTGTTATCAGGTTATTGTGCAAAGTTATTCCAGCTTGGGAAACTCTGCTAAAGCTTACACTTCATAGGTTTTAATTTTGAATCCCCAGGGTCCAGTCCATTCCATGATGAGGCAGAAGAGGTGGGTTAGTGTGAATATCAGGTCTGTAAAGATGTGTATATATGTGTGTGTGTGTGTGTGTGTGTGTGTGTGTGTGAAAATAGATGAATGAATGAAAATATGAAAAATGTCTTAAAGTACTTGAAAGGCTGTCATGTGAAAAAATTAAATGGATTTTTTGGTTGAAATAAACATATATATTTAATATATAAATTTTCTAATGTCTGAGATAGGAACATAGATAGATAGATAGATAAGATAGATATATGGGTAGAAGTGGCAAAATAGGCACATTGAGGCTTGATATAACTTTCTAATCAAAGACCTGTCCAAAAATAGAATGGACTGCCTTGGAAGCTCATCTTTGGATGAGTTCAAGCCATGATGTGATGATCATTATTGGGCATACTAGAGAGATGATGTTTGTTCAAGTATAGGTTAAACTAGTTGACCACTGAAGTCCCTTTTAATTATGAGCTTCTATAGTTCTCTGTGCTGGGGTGTGTGTGTGTGTGTGTGTGTGTGTGTGTGTGTGTGTGTGTGCGTGAGAGAGAGAGAGAGACAGACAGATAGACAGACACAGACAGAAACAGACAGAAAGATAGGGACAGAGTGCTAAGCATATTGCTGAGACTTTGAATACCTCAGGACAATTAGACATAAAAATTATAGGTTTATAATTCGCTATTTTTTTTCAGAGCTCTGAATTGCTTTGCAGAAAATACCTTGGTAGAGGGGGATGAGAGGGGGAAGGATGGAGGGGAGGGCATGCTGGGGGGAGGGGAGGTTGGAGGCACCCACATTTGAAGAGGGACAGGATCAAAGTAAGGAATGGACCAGGTGGGAGGTGGGATGGGTGGGAGGGAAATATAGCCAGTCTTTTACAATATATCTACTATGGTAATGTTTTGCATAGCTATACACGTACAACATATACTGAATTGCTTATCTTCCCAGTGGGAATGGGTGACAAGGGACGAAGGGAATGGATCTGGGATTTGAAGTTTTAAAATTAAATGTTTCAAATATATATAAATACTATTATTAATACTATTTTGCATGTAACTGGGAGGTAAGATGTACATGCATTGGGGCACAGGGATTCACCTTGCCCTAATGGAAAAGTCGAAGGAGGTATGGGAGAAGATATGAGAGAGAGCAGATTTGATGTGGGGATATCCTGTGGGACTGCTATTCTGGGGTGGTGGGTAGGGGAAAAACGGAAAAAATTATAACTCAAAATCTGGCGGAAATGAATGATGTAAACCAAAAGTCAATAAAGCATTTGGGAAAAAAAGAAAATATCTTAGTAGCCTTTCAGTAAATCAAAATTTCAGGATAGCATAATGGAGTCAGAGGTGAAAAAACTTCTTGGTCTTAACTTTAGCTACAGACTACTAACACCACACCAATTAGTCAAATGATTAAGCATGTTCCTGGTGCCACAGAAAGTTCTCTTTATTTGGATCCCTATGACCAGACTACATATTGAATGGGAGTGTGTTTGTATAAAAATATAAATTTATACCATGTGTGTGTAAAACCTTTAAGTTTTCTAGTTGTTTGTGAGTACGCATTTATATGTATTTATGTATAGTTTAAGAATCTATGGTTTTACTTCTTTGGCTATTTACTCTAATAACAATCAACAAGTGTTTATTTAAACAACTATTTTGTAACAGACACTGACAAATGATTACAACCTCTCTCTGACTTAGTCAATGTTCTTTGAGAGCTGTTGTGGTTGAAAAGTTCATAGCTAGTGGTCAAAAGTTCTGATAAGGGGAGAGAGAGAAAAAGAGAGATACATAAAGAGAGAAAGTGAGGAAGAGAGAGAGAGGTGAGAGGACAGACTAGACAGACAATAGACAGACAGATGGATAGATAGACAGATAGATAGATAGATAGATAGATAGATAGATAGATCTGAAACTGTAATTTCATTGATTTAGCAGTCTCCTGGTCAGACAATCCTCTCAATTAATACAAATTACCAACTTTTTATAACTTACAGTTTTAGAGTTAACTGGGAAATTAAAAGATTCAATGATAGACACATTTTTTTATATCTAGTACATGTTAGAGTCAGTTCTTGAACCCAAGGCTTCCTGACACTCATACTCTCTCTCTCTCTCTCTCCCTCCCTCCCTCTCTCTCTCTCTCTCTCTCTCTCTCTCTCTCTCTCTCTCTCTCTCTCTCTCTCTCTCTCTCCCTCTCTCCCCATCTCCCTCCCTCATTCCCTCCTCCCTCTCCTTTCCCTTCCTTCTTCCTTTCTCTTTCCTTCTCTCTTTTCTCTTATTCTTACTCTGATTTACTTGATTTTCAGGTTGACTAATTTATCTTCTTTTTATATTATTAACTGAACATAGTTTTAGCATTTAGAACAGAACCCTCCCTGTTAAAGAGCTGGGATTCCAATATATACAATTCCCTAATTATCTCTCTACTTCTTTCCCCATACTGAGTTACAGAACTGAAACCCAGCCAGTAACAATAAGGCCAGCAATGGAGAGAAAATTCAGAAGAATTAAGCAAACATACAATAGATTGCACGTCATCTTTAAAGATCTTGGGCTATCACAGGACAGAAAATCTTAATATGTTATTTTTTATTTGATATTGTCTTGTTGCCATATGGTCTGTATCTGGCACTTGGTACTTACATTCAGTCCATTTCTTATCATTATTATTGGGAACGGTAGGGTATAAACATCATGGCCTGAACCAGCTAGATTCTAAGGTGTTAATTCCCCCAAGAGTTAACTAGGATACATGGATGGCATAGACTGAGGCTTTGAAATTCAAACCTTGGATTCTTATCTTCTATTTGCAAGTTCAGTTAATTTCATTATATAGGATTAGAGTAATGTCAGGATTGAATTGTTTTTTTTTTTTAATTGAGAAATTCTGGCTTTTTAGATAATGATCCCCTAGCCAAGTTCATTACCAGCAGAGAAAAATTACTTCACATCGTCTTGAGCAACATTTGGATGAGAGATCTGTCATCAACTGAAATTAACCTGCACATGTCTCCAATGAGATGAAGAACATTTAGATTTGCCACCTGGAAGGTATTTGGGCTTTCATTTTCCCCCCAATCACTGAAAATTCTTATAATGTGCATCTGTGAAGGTGTCCTAATAATACCTATAATGTGAGCTTGGGGTAGCATTGGACCCTACTCAGTCATTTAAACATAGCTGCGGTGTTAGTAACCCATCTCTAGGTGAAATAAAGACCAAGAGACTTATTTACCTCAAGCACTGCGTTTCTCTGACTTTTAAATTTTGGCTCACCTAGAGGATACTGGCAGCTTTCTGGGTAGAAAATCGGAGGAGAAAGGGAAAAGGAGAGGGAAAGGGAAAGGGAGAGGGAAAGGGAAAGGGAAAGGGAAAGGGAAAGGGAAAGGGAAAGGGAAAGGGAAAGGAAAAGGGAAAGGAAAAAAATATCCCCACCCCACGCCACCCCCGACACCTCAACAGAAGACTCATGCAGCAGTAAACTCTGCAGGGAAAGCTAACTGCCTTAAGAAACAAAAACAGTACAAAATCTTTTTTTTTTTTTTTCAGCAAAAGAGAGGGGGAGGCTTTCATTGCTCTTAATCATTATTTGTTGGAAATTCATCTAGCACACTTTAGGGAGTTAATTTGATGTTTGGGTCTCAAAGCAGTAAAAGGCATGGTTACAATAAGCAGGACAGCAGCTTTGAAACTTGAGAGTTTGGTTTTGATTCATAAGCAATGAGATGATAACTGGGGGTGATACTGGCCCTGCCAGCTGCTTCAGAAAAGATGATGATGACTGGATTAGTTCAGTTAATCCTGACTCTATAGATCGATGATCATTTCCCAGACATATGTCAGAGCTTTCTAATATCAGGGGTGGAACGACAATGCAAACCATAATGCAGATGAAATACTTAATCCATAAGTCTTAGAGACTAACCAGAGGCTAAGCAATATAGCTTGCTCTTGGACACCTAGTCATATCAGAGAAGAGATATAAACCCAGGTCTTTCTAACTCCAAGGGCAACATTCTATCTACACTCTTCATAGATACAGATTGGAAAAATCCTAATAAATTTCAGATTAGTCATATAGTCTATATTTTAGTCTCAAAGTGTAGTTAGGTGGTACCATAGTGCAGGGAGCACCAGGTCTGGAGTCAGGAAGACACATTGTCCTGAGTTCAAATCTGGCCTTCAATAGGTACTAGCTCTGTGACCCTGGGCAAGTCATTTAAACCCATTTGCCTCAATTTCTTCATTCATCAAATGATCTGGAGAAGGAAATGGCAAACCACTCTAGTATCTTTGCCAAGAAAGCCCCAAACAACTGAAAAATGACTGAAAAACACAAATATATATCCAAAACAAAAATACACATTCTAAAAACATAAATGGAATTTTTTACAAGCTACTAGGAACTAGAAAGCTATTTTTCTTGGGGAAATTTTGGAAAAAATAAAGCGTCACTGGATAGGACCTTTAGGAAGCACTCTTGAAGTTGGAGAAAATTCAATCTAACTTATTTAATTCATTCAACAAGTTGTGTTGTTATTGTTCGGTTGTTTTTTGAGTGTGTTTGATTCTTCTGATCCCCTTTAGTGTTTTCTTGGTAAATAATTTGTACTGGGGTGGGGTGGCATACCTTTCCTTGTGTGGCTCATTTTACAGATGAGGAAACTGAGGAAACAGAGTTAAGTGACTTACCCAGGGTCTCACAGGTGGGCAAGTGTCTGAGTCCAGGTTTGAACTCATAAATATGAGCCTTTCTGGCTCCAGGCTTAGTGCATTATCAACTGCACCACCTAGCTGTCCATTCAACAAGTACAGGGCATTTTTTGGGTGAGACTCCCAAGGGGATGTGAAAACATAAGGTGTGTTTCCTGCTCTCCAAGTCTTTATAGTTTAGTGAATTTTAAATCAGTGGGACTTGGGTTCAAATTCCATCTTGTTTAGTGGTTATATGAACAAGTAACTTAACCTCACTCTGCCTCAGCTTCCTCATCTGCAAAATGGGGTGGAAGTGTACTTGATAACTTGTAAGGTCCCTTCTAGGTCTGAACTTTGATCCCATGACTAGAGGGACAGAATGTGGAAATCTGGTGGAATAATGTAATGTCCTAATTCAAGGAAATGAAGATATTAATATGAATTCCATGGCAAACTGAAACTGGCACTTTGCTGCTCCTAATTCCAAATGTTGGCCAAATGTTTATCATGCATGTTATAGTGGAACATCTTTATTTATCTCTTTCACTGCCAAAGGGCACTCAGTGGCTGAAGAGGGAACTCAGTCAACATTGAGGTCTATGTCTCAGTAGTCCTGATATAGGAGAGCATTCTTAGCACAGGGTAGGATCCATTGGAAAAACAACAACAACAAGATCTTTCCAATTGCCTCCCTCTTGAAGACCATTAATCATAACCTGTCCATCCAGAAGAGGAGGAAACACAGAGAAGCAGCAGGAGCCCAAACAGCTGCAAGCTGAGGAATGGATCTGCTTTCTTTCATTAACTGAATAAATAGCTTGAACATCTAGGTCACAATTTATTTATAGTGAAAAGCTGGGGAAATGGTCTTTTTTTTTATATTGGCAAAACCAAAAAGTAATGTCTTTTTAATAGTTATGGTGTATCGCAAAAATCTTGGTGCAGTCACTGTTTTACTTTTTCTATATTATGTAATATACCACAAAATATGGTATTACATATTTTTGGCTCAACCTCTTCAGTTAGGTGGCACAGTGGATAGAGTGCTGGGCCTGAAGGCAAGAGGACTTATCTTCTTGACTTCAAATCCATCCTCAGGCATTTTGACCCTAGGCAAATTGATTAACCCTGTTTGCCTCAGTTTCCTCATCTGTAAAATGAGCTGGAGAAGGAAATGGTAAACCACTCCAGGGTCTCTGCCAAGAAAACCCCAAATGGGGTCAGGGAGAGTCAGATGTGAGAGAAACAACTGAATAAATAACAACAGGAACAACATAGATTGTTGGTCTAGGTAATGCCCAGAGAGGAAACACTATCCATTGATACAGATGGGCAATCATTTTGCAATTTCTGGTCTTAATGAGTTGTCTTGGACACTGAGAGGTTAAATTTCTTTTGACACAGGATCAAGAATAACTATGTTAGGAAGGCAGAGCCAAGATGGCTGCATAGAAGCAGGAAAACTCTGTGCACACCTCTCATAACCATCTCAAATACCTATAAAAAATGACTCTAAACAAACTTTAGGGCTACAGAATCCACAAAGTGACAGAGAGAAACAAATCTCATGCTGAAGGCAGACTGGCAGGAGGACAGGAATGGTCCATCACAGCATGCTGGGAGCAGAGCCAAGCCCCACACTCTCTCTCTCTTTCTCTCTTTTACTCTCTCTTTCCCTTCCCCCCGCCACAAGAGCAACTCACTCATCACCTCCTGTACCACCATTCACCTTGGCCTTGACTTCTGCAGTTACCTCTGATCCCTATGCACTTCTCTTTGGGCCTCCTAAGACCATGCCTTACATGACAATCTGTTCAACCTTGGAACTTCTACTCTGGGGCTGTATTTTCCAAATTGGTGAGTCAACCTGCAAAGCATATGTGGCCTACTCTACCTAGCCAATTCCCGAACTTAGACCAAGCTATACATTCCACCCATCTTGTTGCCATCAACCCTACTACCATGTTAATTTCCTATTGCTACCCGCATGCTGCATTTTCCACCTCTAACATTATGAACTGTAATCAAATCCATATTACCATTGATTTTGGAAAGGGTGCAAGGTAACTCCACTTACCATCCCTGGGACCTCCCAAACCAAAACACCCCTCTAATTGCCATCTCTCCTTCCTTCATATGTTGTCTGCCTATGCCAGGGTGAAAAAATCTTAAGTACAGCTAATGTCCTGCTTTTGTATATGTATCCCTAGCACTCAGCACAGTGACACACAGTAAGTACTTACTATATGCCTTTCCGTCCTTCACTCATTTGTTCATTCATTCATTTATTCCTCCATTCATTGTTAATGTTACAATTATTTTTGGACCGGACCTATGATTTCATTAGTATAGAAGGCTACTGACCAAGTCAATTCCCTCTCCCAGCATAACTGATCCTGCTCTGTAACCAAAGAGTTTTAGAGAATTGTCTCAGTTCTGGAGCCGTGAGAGGTTCTGTAACTTGGCTGTGGTCACAACCACACTGTGCCAGTCATCAGAAATGAAAGCAGATCTTCTGGTCTTGAAGGAGAGCTTGCTTTCCACTACAATATGCTGCCATCGAATATGAATATATAGTGTATAGTGTGTGTGCTCACACACGGATGGAAAGAGGATCCCTTTAATACTTTGTTAGGACCTTAGTCTTTTTGTGATAGTTTAATCTGCCTTTATATCCCAAGATATTTAATTTCTAGGCAATGTGGACTTAGATTATGTGAACTGAGTTGTAGACAGGATGCATACTTTCATGTCTTATAACCAATATCTTAGACAAACATAAGCACTTTCACACCCCAACTATAAATCAACAAAAAGTGTTATTCTCTCTACCTCATTGTTATTTAGAATTGAAGCTCTTTCATTTAAAGGCTTTCCATTCTGATATCTAGCACCTAGATTGTTTGGTCAGTAGTAAAAACATTAGGGGGAGGGCACTTAGGGGTGGGTCTGGACCTTTGCTTTTATTGAGAGTGGGAGACCTGCAGTGAAGAAACACACTTTATAGATGAAAATTGACAGCTGAAATGACTTCTTCTCCTTAGATTGAGTTCCTTGAGTAATAGGACTGTCTTTTGCCCCTTTTTTTTTGTATACCCAGGGTTTAGCACAGTGCCTGGTGCTTATAGGAACTAAACAAATATTGATTGATTGACTGATTTCCTTGGCTTACTGAGAGATTAAGTGACTTGTCCAGAGAGACACAGCCAATATATGTCAGAGGCTGGACTTCCACCCAAGCCATCCTGACTCCCAGGCCAACTCTCCATCTACTTGGATTGACCCAGCTTTCCTTGTCAGAAACATTTGTTGTTTATGTCTGATTCTTCATAAGCCTATGTGGGGTTTTCTTGGCAAAGATACAGTAGTGGCTTAACTGAGGCAAATTGAACTAAGTGGCTTGCCCAGGTTCACATATCTAGTAAAGGGTCTGTGATTGCATTTGAACTGAGGTCTTCCTGACTCCAGGCTGAGCACTCTATCCACTATGCCACTTAACTTCCTGGTATTATGTCTCCTATCCCAAGGTCACTTCTCTAACCACCTCAAATATCCCAAACCCAGTTGAGAGTCAGCTCAGAAGCCTTTAAGTACTTGTGAGGACAATGATTGCCCAAAATCACATTGCCTTCCTTCAATAAGAGCAATGTGATACCAACATTAGACCTGATTCAGACAATTATGTGTAAACCAAGGCAACAGCTTCCAAATAGAGAGAACATACTGATGGCAGCAAGAAATCCCAAATTTGGGCAGAGAACATAAAAAAGCTATTTAGAAGCAGTCAGAAGAATTATCATAGCACATTTAAAAGTGATTGGATTTAGCAGCTAATAGCTTTACATTCATCAATGCCCCTTAGGGCACTATTATATTCAAGCAAAGAACCATAACTGATGTTGTTAATAATAGCGGAGAGCACACCTAGAAGACTGTTTTTGCTTCTGGCTGATGGCATGATGGACAGAGCATTGCCCTTGGAGTCAGCAAGACCTAAGGCTGAATTGTCCCTCAGAATGGTGACCCTGGGCCAGTCACGGACTGTCTCTGAGCCTCTCTCCCCTGTGAAATGAGACAGTATGAGGATACTTTCCAGTTCTAGATCTAGCAGCCAAGATTTTTATCAGGGGGTGTTGCTTCTTCATCCTTTCTATTTGGACGGATCTGTGACATATCCATTAGAGATTCTGAAAAGCATATCATCCATAGCTGCTGCCTTCCCATCCTGTGGATTTCATGCCCATTTCTTTCCTTAAACCCTACAGAGGGGACCCACCCAAAGATCTAGCACCTTTCCTGTAGATGTCCTGACATTATGGGAATACCAGTGAAACAGTTATCTGTCACTCTGTCTTCCCATTGGCAGTTTGGTGGAGTCAATGAAACTCTTCTCCAAACAATGTCTTTTAACACATAAAATAAAATACAGAGAATTATAAGAGAAGGCAAATATGCTGAAATATCACTATAAAATAATGTGCCTGGGCCCTCGGCTAAGGACCCTTGAACAAGATTGGCCCATTCCCTTTTCAATGAAATATCTGTTTTATGATATTGACCATAATGTTCCTAATGTACAATTCTCCACTTGATAATAGTTTAGAGCCTATTTAGGCTCACTATATTTCTACTGATTACCCTTTACATGATGTAATTTTGCCTCAATAATTTACATCCATATGGAGCAGTGAATAAAGTGCCAGACCTGGAGTAAGGAAAACTCATCTTCCTCAGTTCAAATCTGGCCTCAGATACTTCCTAGCTCTGTGACCATGGGCAAGTCACTTAACCCTGTTTTCCTCAGTTGCCTCATCTGCAAAATGATTTGGAGAAGAAAATAGCAAACCACTCCAGGATCTCCGCCAAGAAAACCCCAACAAGGTCACAGAGTTAAACATAACAAAAATAATAATAATAAAAACAACAAATGAACAACAAGAAAATTCCACGGAAATAATATTGATATTAAAAGTAATAGATTTTCATTTCAAGAGAAAACTTGAGGTTTATTAAAAAACACATCACAGTTCCCCACATGTAATCCTCTCAACTGTCTCCTATCAATCCTTAGAAATTTTTACACACCTAGAATATCTCCCCAAGATATTTCTACTTAATGACCAGTTTGATTGGCTGTCCAAATGCATATCATATTCTAGAGTCTAGGAATTCTTCATCCTTTGGGGTTGTTTCATCTGCATAGATAGTTTGAGTTCTTTTGAATAATTTTGGAGTCCATGTAGTGATATTCCCAGGGACTTGGTGTAAACACAATCTCATTTACAAACAAAACATCTTGAGAATCTTATCATCTCCAGGGAATTCCTTTTCCACTTGGTCTCTTCTCTGTCTTCCCTCCTTGGCCACCGTCAGTGCCTTGGGAGAGCGTATTACTCATCTAATGGTAACCAACTCCTTTTTTATACTGTTGCTTATGGTAATCAATTCATGATAGTAACTTAAAGTCAAAGACTCTTTGGGAAGAATTGGCAACTCTTTAGACTGAGGGGAAAGTGTTACCTGTAACATCTCATATTCCTTAAAAGCCTTCAGTACAGTATCATCTGACAGCATTTAAAAGCTAATTAGGAGAGAAGGAATGAGTTAATAATGGAACCACTCTCCATTCTTTCTTTTTTTCTTTTTAGAGACTCATTGTACTGTAGCCATCATTCCCAAATTGAGACTTCAGAGCTGAATCACCTCTTTGACACAGAAGGTCAATTCCCTGCCTTGTGCTATTTTCAGCACTGCATTATTCAGTTAGATTGGCAGTCCTCTTAATTAACACCCTGTCCATATTTACTGTTAAAGTTCAGGAGAAGATGGGAAGCTAATTCACCAAAGACATGTAGGGTCCATAATCTGCATTTTTGCAGCATTTAAAATGAAAATGATTTTCAACTGAGCACAGCAGCCCATCCACCCCCTCAAATTGCATATTGGAAATTATATTTTCTAATTATTCTGTATTGATCACCTGTGTCTTGGTAGACTAAACATACTGTGACTATGTTCTCTTGCTGCAAAGGATTTATATGCTGAAGAAATAATACAGAGCAGCATATATTCTTTCTAAAACAAAATCCTCCAAAGTTTAGACAGATATTATAGAAGGCAATGCATGGATAATTGCCTGATTTATGTTGGTCTTTGACTGAGGAGAATATAGGTCCCAGGTTGCATGAGTATCTAAATGAATATCCACTGGATAAAAACTGTAACATTTAAAACAGCCTCCCAGCTCAGGAAAGACAATTGGGTAATTGTGCTATTTTTCCCAGGAGATAGAAATATAACAGTACTTTCTCTGAGATGCATGCATGACACAATCTGAAGATCACATCATTTAAAAGAGGTGTAAATGACAGGCCATGATGAATGAGCTAGAGAAGCATGCTCACAAGCATTTTCCCCACACAGATGGCCCCTAGAGAGTCACTCCTTAGCCAGCCCGCACAGCCCTCACACCTTCCACATTCATCACATACCACATGCCTCCTGGGCATTGGGATATTAATGGATGTCTGATCTTCCTAATTAGCTTGACAGATTGGCAGGGGTCACAGCTACATTTGGAGTCCCTCACAAGGTTAGTTGCTGGGTGACATTTTATTGTTTTGTTTATCATTTATTAATTACTGCTAACCACCATGTCAGATGTAGTTTATTTCAAATAACCTGAATGGTCAGCAGTGCTCCAATGGCCTGGGCTGTTCATGGAATTTTCTTTCTGTAAGTTGATTTGCCTATATGTAACAGTACAGATTTTTAGCCCTGATGGTGAATTATGCGATGTGTGCAATGTTTGGGGGGAACTGTTTTAATTACAAAAAAAAAAAAGCCATGGTATTAGTTTGGAGAACAAAAAAAAATGGCAGATCATTAAAAATATAAGCAAGGATAAGTGAATGAAGTATAACTATTTTGCCTGTCAAAATGCAAAAATGATTTCTTTACCTTGAAAAAAGTGAATATAATATCTATCTTACCTCTCGTCTCTTTCAAGATTGATAAAATTCAAACACTCTGACACTTTCCTCTCTCAGTCGAGAGACAAGGGAATACTATGGATATACCGGGTTGCACACATTGTCAGATAATCAAATGCATATAATATATAGTATATCTACTTATATATTCACATGTGTATACATTTATATACACACATATAACATATATGCCTAAATACTTTAATATACATGTACATGTATGTATGCATCATATGTATATGTGTAAATGATAATTGAGCAGGGAATGTACAAAGCTGCACTTTCTGATCTTGACTGACCTTATATGTGCTAGTTCAGTTTTTGAGTGCTTTGAAGAGCAGGGGACTGTTTCCAGCCATATGTGACTCAGAGTCAAAGGTCTTGCATTTCTCAAATGATGACATATATCCCTATTGACCATTGAGAAAGAAGAGCCAGTACCTTAGTGGGCCACTCTCCCTTTAACTCTCCCAGGTGACAAGTAGATCTCTCTTTACCTAGGCTCAGAAGAGGGAAAAGGCACTCCTTCCTCCATCTTGACCACCTTAAGTCATTTCCCTGTATCTGCTAGAGCAAGCATACTCAACTAGCAGGGCTTGCAATTGAGCCACTGACTGCCCTCTTTATTATTCTTTTTTAACTAGGCATGTGAATGGTTATTGTCTTGGGACATGGAGTAACCTAGGGACTCCCTGGATCCATCGGGTGGATCTAACTACATTATAGGAAATAAGTACTGGCAGGAGGATGAATGCAAGCTCTGACCTGGGTGTGCAGAAGAAATGGACTAGGAGTTTGGACAAGTACAAAGCACAAATGAAATGTAACTTGCCTAATCAACAATCCTGGCAACTGTTTCACTTCTGGATGGTTTTAAGTAGTAACATCTGAGCAATTTGTAATAGCAGTTTTAAGTTATATGCTATGGATTCCTTAGATTCTGTACCTTCATATTGCAAATATTTTATGCACAAGAAATAAATATCTGCCCTATATTTGATTCATATTTTACTTAGAATACCTTTCTCCTCCTTCCCCTTTGAGAAAACCTTAGACATGAGCTAATACTTAACTCTTAAGTAAAATTTCCATTGAAATCAGGAGAGAGGAGATAAACAAGCCAAACAATGTAAGAAAAAGGGATCCTTTCCCCTCTCATTACAGTCCAGGTTCCCCCAGAACTAAATCTGATACATACCATATGTGTGGGTCCAGATCAGAGGGGATACTTAAGAGAAAGAGAATGAGAGATTGCCTACATCCAATGGACCAGAATCAAGTTTTGTCAGATACTTAGATGTTCACATACATGTATGTGTTTATAGATAGATATATATGCTGTGTGTGTGTATATGTGTGTGTGTGTGTGCATACACACAGTTGTATGTATACAAGGCAGGTATTCACACAATAGTCAGAAGAAGCAATACAAGGACACTCTAAAGGTCTTTCTGAAGAATGTTTGAATTGATTGTGTGACATGAGAGAAACTGGCAAAGGACCATCCAGCATGGCATGCCCACATCAAAGAAGGTGCTATGTGCTATGAGTGAAGGAGAACTATAGAAACTCAAAATAAATGTGAGATGTGCAAATTTAGAGACATCTCCACTCCAAATGTTCATATTAATTATTTGTGCACAACCTGTGGTATAGCCATCTAACCTCCTATTGGTCTGATCAACCACAGGTAGACACACTGTGCCTTCACTCCAACATAGTAACGTCATTTGGCTCCTCTTCAAGAATGAAGGACAGCAGCCAATGCACATATATACAATGCGGCATGTGTCATACTGGTAAATAAATAGAGAAAGGGCCTTGGGAGAAGGGGCACCTTGACTCAAGTCCCTCTTCTGATATACACTGCTTATGTGACCTTGGAAAGTCACAGACTCTCTGTTCCCCTAAGCAATGCTCTAAGATTTTAAGTTTCAGAGAAGGTACTAACCCACATTGGTAGAGGGAATTTTCTCACTGGGATTTCCCTATACCAATGAAATATGAAGTTTGGACAAATTATAGGGACACACATGTTCCCAACTGTGTGTATTTATTTGTATATTTTACTTACTTCATCTTTATATACCCTTCATATAACATGATTTTATACACATACACACACACACACACACTCACACACACACAATTTACTCATCTATAAGTATCAAGAACCTGTGATTTTGTGGATGTAGAGAACTCCCTCTACCAATGTAGATCAAAACCAGTTATAATTTGTTGTCTTAGAAAGTGGATTATGAAGGCCTTTAAATTTAGAATGTGAATTTTGCTTCATTTCATATAGAATTATGATACTGTCATCACAATATATCTTTCATATAAAGAATTGAAAGCACAGTCTTTTTAAAAAATAATACTAATGTCTTTTCCCCCACCTTCATCATTTTCTGATGATGTCATGTTAACAAGGAGCAGCTAAGAAATATTGACAGACATAGAGACTGCCTGCTCCTTGTCCTAAGGAGAGGAATGTGTCAATGTAGATTATTTTTATCAAGTCTAAGGCAAATGAAAGCTAAGGCAAATATTATCATTTTTCAGGAGTTTAAAAACAAAGGTGTTTTGAATTACCACATGCAGAAAACACTGGATTTGGAGTTACCACTTCCTAATCTTTGAGTGTGTCAGACAGCTTGTAGTTAGAAATATAGGACAGAGTCACACAAATTTAGCCATTCCAAAATTCTCAAGCTTAAGGCAATGAATCTCTTTTAAACGAAAAGTATTAATTATGACACATTTGTTACTCCATCCCAACCAAAAGGAAATTAGAACTATATCACAAAACTCATACATTATGAACAGGTGAGATTTATACCAGGAATGCAGGGCTGCTTCAATATTAGGAAAAATATCAGCAAAACTGACAATATCAATAACAAAAACAACAAAAATCATATAATTATCTCAATAGATACAGAAAGAGCTTTTGACAAAGTACAATACTCATTCCTGTTAAAAACACTAGAAGGCATAAATGGAGCTTTCATTAAAATGATTAGTAACATCTATCTAAAACCTTCAGCAAGCATTATCTGTAACAGGGATAAGCTAGAAGCATTCCCAATAAGTTCAGGGGTGAAGCGAGATGTCCATCATCACCACTATTGTTCAGTATTGTACTAGAAATGCTAGCTATTGCAATAAGAGAAGAAAAATAAATTAATAAATTAGAAAAGGTAATGAGGAAATAAAATCATCACTCTTTGAAGACAATTTGATGTACAGAGAACCACAAAGAAAACTTTAAAACCTAGCTGAAATAATTATCAACTTTAAGAGTGTTACATGATATAAGATGTTGTTGTTGAGTCATTAAGTCACATCTGACTCTTTGTGAGCCCATGGACCATAGCACACCAACCCTTGCTGTTCCCCACTGTCCCTCAAAGTCTGTCCAAGTTCACATTCATTGCCTCTAGGATACTATCCATCTCATCCTCTGCTGTCCCCTTTTTCTTTTGCCTTCAATCTTTCTCAGCATCAGGGTCTTTTCCAATGAAACCCATCTTCTCATTATGTGGGCAAACTATTTAAGCTTCAGCCTCAGTATTTAAACTTCCAGTGAATGGCCTGAATTAATTTCTTTAGGTATTGACTGATTTGACCTCCTTGCTGTGTAAGAGACTCTTAAAAAATCTTAAAAATCTTCTCCAGCACCACAGTTTCAAAGTGTCGACTCTGTGGCACTCAGCTTCCTTATAATCCAATTATCACAGCTATAAATTGCTACTGAAAAAAAAAATTAACTTTGACTCTATGGGCCTTTTTTGGCAAGATGATATCTCTGCTTTTTAGTATGCTGTTCCTATTTGCCATAGTCTCTCCCTCCACTCCATCAAGGAGCAAGTGTTTTTTGTTTGTTTGTTTGTTTTTTAATGTCATGGCTGCAGTTACCATCTGCAGTGATCTTTGAGACCAAGAATATAAAATTTGAAATTTTTTTTCCATTTCTTCTCCCTCTGTCTGTCAGGAAGTAATGGGACTAATTATCAAGATCTTAATTTTTAATTTTTTTATTTTAAGTTTCATGCCACTTTTACCCTCTCCTCATTCACCCTCATTGAGAGGCTTCTTAATTCCTCTTCACTTTCTTCCATCAGAGCAATATCATCTGCATATCTGAAATTGTTGACATTTTTTCCTGGCAACCTTAATTTTGACTTTTGGTTCATTCAGGCTGGAATTTCTCATGATATACTCTGCATAAAAGTTAAATAAATAAGGTGACAGTATACAGTTTAGTCACATTCCTTTTCCACTCTTAAGCCAATCAGTTGTCCCATTTTCATTTCTAACTGTTGCTTCTTACCCTATATACAGTTTCCTCAGGAGACAAGTAAGATAAGCTGATACTCTCATCTCTTTGAGGATTTACCTTATTTTCTTGTGACCCACACAGTCAAAGAATTTAGTGTAGTCAATGAAGCAGAGTAGATGTTTTCTGGAACTCCCTTGCTTTCTCCAAAATCCAGTGAATGTAGGCAATTTGGTCTCTAGTTCCTCTGCCTCTTTTAATTTTGGTTTCACATTTTGCTGAAACCTGGCTTGCAAAATCTTAAGCATAACCTTGTTGGCATATAAAATGAGTGCAAGCGTTTGGTAATTTGACATTCCTTTGCTTTACACTTCTTAAAGACTGGTATACAAACTGATATTTTCCAATCCAGTACCCACTGTTATGTTTTCCAAATTTGTTCGTACATTGAGTACAGCTCTTTGCCAGCATCATCGTTAAGGGTTTTAAATGAATTAGCTGGAATTCCATCACTTCCACTAGCTGTATTATTAACAATGCTTCCTAAGGCCCACTTAATTTCATTCTCTAGGATGTCTGGCTCTAGATCAGTAACCACACCATCTTTCTTTTTAAGATCTTCCTTGTAGAGTTCTTTTGTGTATCCTTGCTATTTTTTCTTAACCTCTTTTACTTCTGTTAAGTCCCTACTGTTTTGTCTTTTATCATGCCCATTTTTAAAAAGTTTTTAATAGTATTTTATTTTTTCCAATTACACATAAAGATAATTTTAACATTAATTTTTTTTAAATTGGGGTTCCAAATTTTCTCCCTTCCTGCCTCACCTCCCCCTTCGTAAGACCGTAAGCAATTTGATATAGGTTATACATGTACAATCATGTAAAAGATATTTCCACATTAGTCATTATGAAAGAACAGATAAAAAAAACAAACATGAAAAATGAAGTGAAAAATAGTATCCTTTGATCTACTTTCAGACTCCATCAGATCTTCCTCTTGATGTAGATAGCATTTTTCATCATGATTGATTCACAAAGTTGAAAAGGTTTTGCACAAACAGGGAGGGATAGGAAACCTTTGCAGCAAATCCACTCTCTAATAAACATCTGAATATATATAGGGAATTGAAACAGATCTATAAGAACAAAATCCATTCCCCAAAAGATAAATGGTCAAAGCATATCCAAGCTACCAGCAACCACATTTTTAAAGAAATGCTCCAAAGTATTAATAATAAGAGAAATGGACATTAATACCATTCTGAGGTTATATCTCCTATCCATCAGAATGGCAAAGATGACCAAAAAAAGGGAAATGGAAATTGTTGGTTGTAGCGGCAAGCACCCCAATATCCCCAGGGTAGCTGCCAACACAGGTTCTTAGATATGCTTTTCAAAAGGAAAGCAACTCAAAATGGGTTAACAAGCTTACTTTAATCAAACATATATTACCTAGTTCAGGGGGAAAAGGTCAGCACCCTGAACTTCAGATTATACAGACAGAACTTACAGATTAAACAGACAGGCTTCCAAACTGTCCCAACATTACATATATCAATACCAAATCACAGTTACCAGAGAGGGAAGCATCAACATCTGGGTTTTCAAAGCCGGGGGGCTCTCAACAACGGCTTCCCAGAGTCTCATCTGGTCAAATCACACAACACTTCTCAAAGTGAGCCCCAAAGCAAAGCTTCTCATCAGAGTTTATATAGCCTTCTCCTGGCTCAAAGATTGTAACAACCTCCTTGACCCACTGCCCAATCACAAAGTATCAAGGTGTGGGCTTTCCTGAAAAACAAGCCTCCCACCACAAGCTCCAGGTGCACTTAAGCTAGGGGCAGGGAAGATCTTTAAATCTGCATTTCCATTACATTGGGCCCCAAGATCTTTCATGCCCATAGCATACACAATTTACATTTGAATTAGCACTAAACATCTCTTAGGTCACATTTTCCAGGTACATAATAAAATCACAATATAATCTCAAAATACAATAGTACAAGTCTTCCACTCATGGGGCAAATATTAACTCAGTCACTTATCAGTAAAATCAAAAAATAGTCACTCTTAAGTTAACTCAATCAGTTACATCAGTTTTCAAAGTACAAGTCTTCCACTAGTGGGGCAAAGTCTTGATTAACTCAATTAGTCTCTTATCTGTAACAATATGTAAAGTACAATTAGTCACTTATTCAGTAAAGTCTTACTAAGCATGCCCATAGCATAGACAATTTACATTTCAATTATCCTAACCATCCCTTAAGTCATATTTTCAAGGTACATCTAAAGTTACCAGTGGCCACTGGGTCTTAAAAAAAACGTGGTTAGATGCCACAGAGTAGGTGGCAATGCCTTAACCGTATATGTGTTGTAAAGGCCACTAGGACCTCTTCCATCCTTATCAAGGGGAGTGCTAACCTTCTCTCCTTTCATACAACACTATCATGCCCATTTTTGATGAAACTTTCCCCTTATATCTCTAATTTTCTTGAAGAGATCTCGCATCTTTTCCATTCTATTGTTTTCTTCTATTTGCATTGCTTGTTTAAGAATATCTTCTTATCTCTCCTTGCTTTTCCCTGGAATTTTGCATTCAGGTGAGTATATCTTTCCCTTTCTCCTTTACCTTTCATTTTCCTTCTTTCCTCAGCTATTTGTAAAAGATTGGAATGCTAAAGAAGGAAATCAAAAGGTAATTGGAAAAAACAGACAAGTTTGACTGTGGAATACAAAATGAAGCATGGCAGAGACTGAAGGTGTTTTGTCAAGATAACTCAATAGTCAGAAAAAACACATTTTCAACAACCCAAAAGGCAAGTCTACATGTGAACATCACCAGATGGTCAATTTCAAAAGCAGATTGATTATATACTTACAGCCAAAGGTGGGGAAGCTTTATACAGGAAGTTAAAACAAGACTTGGAGCTGCTTATGGCTCTGATTATGAGCTTCTTAGTGTAAAATTTAGACTTAAATTGAAGCAGAAAAACCATTAGACTATGACATTCCTTATGAA
>WOXC01000121.1:0-47754 GCA_011680675.1 Gymnobelideus leadbeateri
TAGACAGCAAAACTATACTAGTGGGGGACCTCAGCCTCCCTCTCTCAGAACTAGATAAACTTAACCATAAAAGAGACAAAGAAGTTAAGGAGGTGAATAGAATTTGAGAAAAGATAAGGAGAAAATTTGAGTGGGGATAGAAAGGAATATACATTTTTCTCAGCAGTATATGGCACCTACACAAAAACTGACCATGTACTAGGAACACTAATGAATTGTTGGCAGAGTTGTGAACTGATCCAACCATTCCTGAGAGCAATTTAGAACTATGCTCAAAGGGCTATAAAAACGTGCATATCCTTTGACCCAATAATACCCAAAGAGATTATAAAAATGGGAAAACAACCCATATGTACAAAAATATTTATAGCAGCTCTTTTTGTGGTGGCCAAGAATCCGGAATTGAGGGCATACCCATCAACTGGGGAATGGCTGAACAAGTTATGTTATATGAATGTAATGTAATACTATTGTTCCATAAGAAATGGATTTCAGAAAAAACCTGGAAAGACTTACATGAACTGATGCTGAGTGAAGTGAGCATAACCAGGAGAACATTGTGTACACTAACAGCAACATTTTTGATGACCAATTTTTATAGACTTTGTAATGCCAAGCATAAGCAGCTTTCCAGAAGAATGTTACTGTGAACAGCTTTTAAGGTTCTGATTACACAGTATAGTGATCGCTCTATTTATTCCATAACAAATCAAAGCAAAACTTTCACAGAAAATCAAGGTACAGCATTCTCAATATTACAACTTATCACAGAAAATCACAATATAATATTCACAACATAGTTTCAAAGTACAATAGTCAAAGTCTTCCACTCTTGGGGCAGTCTTGATTTTTCCCAGTCACTTATTCAGCAGTCAATTACTAAGTATCATACACAAAACCCTGCACCCCTTAGGTCACTAGTAAACTATAATTCCATAATTACTCAATACCCAAGGAGAGGTCTTTTCATCTTGACTTGGGGCCTGTTCTTAGATTCCCTGGATCCCCTTCCAGGGTCCCAGATTCTACCTGGATTCACCAGACTGTCACCTGGGTTCAATGGCAGACAGCTCCCAGTTCCTTGTCCAGCTCTCTGGCCAGGTCCTGCTCCATACTGAAGTTCACAGGATCTGGTCCATGTCAGATCCTTCACCATTTCTGCTCCAGGGAATTCAAGGCTCAACCAACCCATAAACAAAGTCTCAGCATCCCAGTCATGCCTTCTCAGTCACCTAGGCTCCTGGCTCCTGGCTCCTGGGCTCCCGGGCTCTGGGCTCTGGGCTTCTGGATCCAGGCTCCTGGGATCCTGCTCAGAAGAAACTCCATCACCACAAGTTCTCAGGAAATTTTGGCTCAGTTCTCCATTCTCTCTTCTGTAGCTGCTGTGCCACAAGATCCTGGTCTCAAGAAAATTCTGACTGTGCCTCTCTGGGGCTTTTACTTATATACAAAGAGCATTAGCTTTTTGTTTCAGCCAACCTCTTCCTGTTACATCAGTAACAGGAGACAGGAGTTCATACCTTCTGTTTTCCCAACAGAGGCTTGATCAGTTACTAAGTGCTAAGTATCTGCTACTTTTGCCAACACAAAGGGATCTTCAAATTCAAAATTACATTACCATTACATTAAGAATAACTTTCCCAGAAAAACTGAGTACAATGCTACAGAACAAATGTTTAGGATGTATAAAAATATTTATAGCTATTAGCAAAGAATGGGAATCTGAGGGATTCTCATAAACTGAGGAAATGAATGAAAAAGTTGTGCTGCATAAATATGATGGAATACTATTGTACTGATCTCTTATCAGCATAATGAAGAGTCTCAATTTCAGAGGATAGATAATGAAACATGCTACTCACATCATGACAGAGAAGTGAAGGACTCAGAATGAAGAGTAAGACAAATACTTTTTGGATATAGACAATATAGAAATTTATTTTGATTGATTATAATGTTTGTAATGGGATGAAAAGAAGTGAATTTATAAGAAATTCAAAGGATAATTAATTCTTATAGTACATAAGTTGATTATAAAACTAGAGAGAGATTCTACCAGACTCTGCCTGTGAGACAAATATGATCCCAATACCTAAATTAATGAAAGATAAATCTAAGGAAGAAATGTATAAAACAATATTTCTAATGAGTATCAATGCAAAATTATTAAGCAAATTATCAGAGTGGCTATAGGAACATATTGAAATATGCATTATGGCATGATTATATTTATATAAGTAATGCAGAATTTGTACAATATTAGGAATATTATAAACATAATAAATCATATAATAATAAAAACAAAATCACATCAATATATGCAGAAAAAGCTTCTGACAAAATACAATAGCAATTTCTGCTAAAATATGAAAAAAACAGTATTAAATGTATTTTTCTTTGTTTTGGTACATAATATCTATTTAAAACCAAGAGCTAGCACTATCTTCAATTGAGAAAAATTAGACCATTCCTTTTAAATAATAATTTGGGTAAAGCATAGCTGCCCATTGTAAACAATATTATTCAGTATAGTTCTGGGATATGTTCTAGGATGCTCACCAGTTGCCATAAGATATAATGAGTCCTAATTCATGAAAGTCTGCTCATAAAGAAACCCCTTCACAGACACTTAGATTGCCCGAGGTATTTTGTATTTTACCAAAATCAAATTAATTCTTTTAATTTTTTTTCTTTTTGGAGAGCAATTGAGATTAAGTAACTTGCCCAAGGTCACACGGCTAGGTTTTTTGTTTGTGTGTGTTAAGTTTCTGAGGCCAGATCCGAACTCAGGTGCTTTTGACTCCTGGGCCCGCACTCTACTCACTGCGCCACCTAGCCGCTCCCAATCAAATTAATTCTTGACAGTAGGGATGGTAGCACATTTCCCAGTCAAATGTTATTATCCAGTTAGAGTGTTCAAGATTATAGCACCTATGATACCAAGCATGAAAGTCATTAGAAATTGAATTGAAGGGAAACGAAATGTGTAAAGAAGTCTCCCTGATTCTCTGGTATTATTCTTAAGGTGGTGATGGGAGGGAGAAGAGAGGATGCTTCAATATAAAGCTGACTCAGGCTTAAAGGTACAGTAATCAATACATTATGAGTTGTGGACATATCCCTTTAAATAGCTACAGAATGAAATAATGAATTCACTTGTACAGTTGCTAGAAAAAAATATGCTAAATTAAACAATTTCTCATGCTAAATCATACCAGCACAGTTTTCCCTTGAGAGAACATGTAATCACAATGCCTTGCCTATTAAGAGAACTCAACACTTTGAAAATGGTGACACCTTTATAGAACATTTGTATTTCTATCACATTGGAGATAAGATCAATATAGTTTTGTAATACATTCCTGTATTCCTCAAACTTTACCTTTATGACTGTAGACACAATTTTGGAGGAGGAAGAAAAAATGACTTGGGGATACTAATATATCTGTATTCTTTGAAAACCTCATAATGAAGTACACCCAGAAAAATTTCAATATGAAATGCAATATACAATATGGACATAAACTAGATCAGTCTCCCTTCTCCTATACCATTCCCATTACAATTTGAATCAAAGGATTATAGCTGGAAAGAATCTCAGAAACCATCTAGTCTAATTTATTCATTTTTCAGATAAGGAAATTGAAGCCTAGAAAGGTTAAATAACATGACAAAAGTCACAGTGTCAAATATAGGGAAGATTTGAACCTAGGTACTTTGACTCTAGAGGGTCAATGTCCCACATTGCCCAAGAGCCATCCAATTCATAAAAACTTTGAACTGTTTCAATGCAAAAATTTTGGAAATGAGTTTTTCTTCTTCTCTCTTCCTTCCTTCCTTCTTTCCTTCCTTCCTTCCTTCCTTCCTTCCTTCCTTCCTTCCTTCCTTCCTTCTTTCCTTCCTTCCTTCCTTCCTTCCTTCCTTCCTTCCTTCCTTCCTTCCTTCCTTCCTTCTCCTCTTTTCTTCTTTCTTCTCTCCTCCTCCTCTTCATCCTCCTTCTCCTCCTCTTTCTCCTCCTCCTTTTCCTTCTTCTCTCTCTGTCTTTTTTTTCCTCCCCCACCTTCCTCTAAGTTGACTAATCCAAAAAGAAAAAGAAAACTCCTGAAATAATACTCTAGTTCCAATCAGATAATTTGGGGGATAATTTCTTTACTGAAAAAGTCCCATTTCTTTTAAAATTGACTCCAATTTCAGTATGTGTTGAACAGATTCATCACATTTAAATAGTTACATACAGAAAGGAGAAAAATGGTTTTGCTGGCATTCACTCATGCATACAAAAACAAAATAGATTTAGTACAATAGTTAGCTAACTTTTCTGGGATCCACGCCAGGTCTTACTACTTTCTCAACTGCTTAGAAGGGATAGAAGTATTCTCTTTTATTTTTTGCATTTCTTTGAATGTTTCAATTTGGCCCTGGAAGTTTCCCAGCACTAAATTAAGGGTTAGCTTGAGCTATTTCTATCTTGGAAACAGTTAAACACTCTTTTCAACAGACTGGAAGGGGTGGGAATTTTTTTTTCTACAAACTCTTTTGCAAACAGCTTGAATCTTCTCTCTACCAGGCTCTATAGTAGCTGAGAAGAGGGAACAAAAGGTGAAGGATTTTGTGGAAATCTCTTATGGGTTAGCATTACTGCTCTATCAATTAAGAACAGTTTCCCAAGTAATGCTCTTCCCTTCATTTTGTATTTCCTTTTTATTAAAGCAAACTGTATCATTGGAAATCCCAGGAACATTGTGTGGAGTGTACCAGAAACATAAAATTCCTAGGCTTTAGATACCAGGGACCTATATTTGACCATCCTATAATCCTTAGGTATCCTGACTTCTACTTATTTTCCTCCCACTCTTAGTTGGCATTTTTTTTCAGCATTCTACCACACAATGTTCCTAGGATTTCCAATGACACAGTTTGCTTTAATAAAAAGGAAATACAGAATGAAGGGAAGAGCATTACTTGGCAAACTGTTCTTAATTGATAGAAATTGATAGGAAGAAATTAAAGATATCTATAAGCATATGAAAAAATGTTCTAAATCACTATTGATTAGAGAAATGAGAATCAAAACAACTCTGAAACACCACATCTCACCTGTCAGATTGGCTAACATGACAAAACATTGTGTTAGGCTTCCTTGGGATTACTGAAAAAATGAGACATACATGGCCTTTTTTCTCTCCAATGATAGAGCTTTTTTATTTTTTAATTTTTTGGCAAGGATACATGGTTGAAACAAGTATATACTATGTATTGGAGTCACTTAGTATATAGCTCTAAGAGTACTCCATAGATGATCTCTCCACTCACATGTTCTACCCTTGTTATTATATTATATTATTATAATAACCTAATTTGTCTTCCAACTTCTAGTGTCCCCTTTCTCCAGTCCATCCTCCACATAGCTGCCAAATTTTACTATTCCTAAAATTGAGTTTGACCATGTCATTCCTCTATTCAATTTTTGGTGGCTCCTTATTTCCCTAGGATAAAATAGAAAATCTTTAGTCTGACCCTTGACATCCTCTTTCCTAATCTTATTTCATGTGATTTTTCTTCCCAGAAACTCTATTTCAATGAAAAATCACATACTTGATTTCCCCTAATATAACATATCACTTCCATGCTTTGTGTCTGGTTTCATACCTCCTACACAAGATTTTTCTTGATTTTTCCAGGTGTTAATCCTTCTTCCTGTTTGAAATCTCCTTTCATTATTTTGTTTGTACTTTGTTTTTACATATTTGTGTACAGGTTGTTCCCTTACCCCTCCCCACATAGAATGTAAACTCCTTGAGGATAGGGATTGTTTTGTTTGTGTCTATGGTTGCCAGTGTCTTGTACATAGTAATAGATACTTAATAGAAGTTCATTGTATTGAAATAGTATAAAAGATATAGTGACTTCCTTAAGCACGTCAAGGAAAGAAGGCCATTTAGATCAGATGGACAGCCTAGAGCTACATTGGTACCCAGAAAATAGTAGATAGACAAGAGGAAGAATTTTAGTATGTTAGATCATTTATGTAGGATTTATAGTAAGATAGAGAGTTGCATGGGATGAGAAAGTATGATTGGGTTGAAATCTCCATTGGAGGAAGGAATGAAATCAGTGAAATCATGGATCCAAAACGTATTTCAGGTAGACAAGAACTTAAGAATATTTACACAGAAATGCAAACCATTGCATTTTTTTCAATTTAATTCAAAAGTATTTATTAAGCACATACTACTTGCAAGGCACTGGGAATGCAAAAACAAAAATAAGACAATTCTTGTCAAGGAGCTTGCATTCTATAGGGAGACTATGACATGTACAAAGATAAGTAAAAACAAAGTACACACAAAATAAATACAAAGCATATTTTTAGGGGGTAGGGATAAAGGAAACAAGCATTTATTAAGTGCTCATTATCTGCCAGGAACTGTGCTAAGTGCTTTACAAATATTTTCTCAGTTGACCCTCATAATAACTCTGAGAGGTAGGTGCTATTATTATCTACATTTTACAGTTGAGGAAACTGAGGCAGGCAGAGGTTAAAAGATTTGCCCAGGGTTGTATAGCTATGGGGTTTTTGAGTACTGATTTGAACTCAGATCTTCCTGACTCCAAGTCTAGTGTACCAGATCACCTAACTGGAAGAATGATTACAACTAAGTAAAAGAGGAAAGGACTTCTTGTAGGAAGTTACACTTGATCTGAGGCTTGATTGCAGCCAAGGGATTTCAAAAGGAGAGAGTAAGAAGAGAGGGCAATTAGCATATAAGATGAAGGTGGAATTTTGTGCACAGAAAACAGGAGGTGGGGCCATTCAGCATGCAGGGAAAGTAACATGAAATAAATCTGAAAAGTGTTTGGAGCCATATCAGAAACATCTTTAAGTACCAGACAGTTGGCTTTATACGTTTTTTCCTAGAAGAAATAAGGAATCACTGAAGCTTCTGACTTTGTTAGACCAGTGTTTTAGGGATGTTATTTGGCAACTGTGTGGAAAGTTGGATGGAAGAGATACTGGAATCAGGGAGACCAAATAGGAGGGTATTACAATAGTCTAGGCAAGAGGTTATGAGCTGAATTAGGGAGGGGAGGGGGTCATTAAGTAATGAAAAGAAAAGGGCAGATGTGAGATGTGAAGGTAGAATTAGCAAGAGTCTTGAGACCTTATTGGAAGAGGTAAGTATAATTCTGAGGTTGAAAACATGGACAACTGGAATGATTATGATGGCTTTGACAGAAATAAGTTCATTAGAAAGAAGGGTGGGATTAGAATAAAAGATAAGGTACTTTTGTTGATAATTAAGATCACAATAAAAGATGAAGTTTTTATTTTAAAAAATTATAATGACTTCATTAACCTGTCACTTGTATCATTCATCCTCCACCAAGATATAGGCATGAACCTAGCTTCCTGAATAGAGGAACTAAATAAATTAAAATTCAATGTATATGATTGAGTATCTATGATGCTGAAGATATTTTACTAAGCTTGAAGGAAATATATGATTAATTATACATTGTATTTTCCATCAAGGAGTTTACAATTTGATAAATAACATAAAACAAGACTAGGAAATCACAATTCTGAGTAGAACTCTATTACAACTCATATCGCTGTCCCCTGAAATCCAAAATGTATGTGTCTGATAAATGCACAAGCAATTGTAATAGGGGTTTAGTGTATGTACAGAGCACTTCTGACAGTGTTTCCCCACATGGAGAGGATATGGAGCCTTTTTATGGACATTTGGTGATGAAGAACCTTGGAGCACAGATATTTTGTAGCTGGTTCTAGTATGCTGAGCTAACCATATGGTTAGGAGAAGTATTTTCTATTAGCTACATAGTTAGGGTGCCTTCAAAAAGGAAGTAGCCTTGGCCTCATCTCTTTGGCTCTTGGTTTAATTCCTTTCCTCAGAGCAATTAGTAAGATGTAAGAAGTCCATTGGATCTTCTTTGCCTGAAGCCATGTGGCTCTGCAAATATGGACCTGGGTTTTTTGTCTTCCTCAAAATTTGTTCTTTTGTTTTAGGTGAAATAATAGCAGCATAACAGTGTCCTAGCATCTTAGCATCTGTTTTTTTTTTTTTTTTTAGCTATTTTAGCATTTGTTGCTTCAAGGAGCAAGGAAAGAACTCTTGAAACTAAGACAAGGCTTCATCCATCAATGTTACCATATTTGTATGTGAACTTGGTGGAACCAATTCTCTTTAAGAATTGAACTAAATTTTAAGTCTCCTCTAATCAGAGACTGAGGTGGTATAAGGGAGAGAATATAGGGAAATATTTGTATTTTGTTATTGCTCTATCTTTAAAGTAAATATCAACCTCTAAAAACTAATTGAAGTTAAGTGACTAAATGGAACTGGGGAGCTACTCAATGGCCCTTAGCAATGGAGCCAAGCACCAAACTGGGGTCAGGTTATATCTCTAATCTTCCTAATCTCCAAAGTCAGATGGAAATATTGAAAATCAGAGACTGCCTAAAGGGACACCTATTAGTCAATTTCATGATGTTCTTAGTAGGAGTTTTGAATAAAAAGACAATATCTCCATAGAGGATGATCAGTCCTCTAATATACTAACATATATATATATATATATATATATATATATATATATATATATGTACCTAAGCACATTAACAGAGTCTCTAAAGTATCACAAAGCTATGTGTTCTGTGGTCAATGAGACGATATTAATACAAAGCATTAGTGAGTAATAAAAGATAAGAAAACACCAAAATGCCCAAATGAGTTCCAGACTACAACCCATGTTGTTGTATTGGCCTTCAGCAATTCAAAAGGTATAAAGTTGAATCAAGTAGCAAGGGAAAAATCAATACCTCATTCATGTTAAGTATGGCCTAATGACCTCTATTATACAGCTTGCCACAGAGCAATTGATCACTTTCATTTCTGGTGGAGCACATTAGGGTAGTAAAAGTTTCATTTTTATAATAGTGTAATTATATATTAACTTTTAAGAAGAGCACTTCAGATACATGGAACAATCTTTTCTCTCTGGACAGCTTGTTGATCAATAGTATAGTTTCAGAGATCTCTGGTATTTGATTGATCCCAAGTCCTGAATAATAGTTTCTAACTTCCTGGATGAAGAATCCTTGGATCAGGGCAGAGATAATGTTTATAATGAATAACAGTCTCATCTTAGCAGAAGCGTCTTCCTCCAGGAACCACTTCTAAGTACTGATTATAAACCCTTCCTCATATTTTGAGTGCCTTGGAATCCCTTTGGGAATAGAACATACAAATGATACAAGGATTATAATTGCTAATCTCATTATCAGGCTTGTCCTGTAAGAGCAACATTCCCAGATTACTTTGTTCATCTCTGGGGTGGAGCCACAGAGAAACAGATGACTTTTTTTTTAATAGGAAGTGATGGGGAATCTAGTTACTGATGTATGTGGGTGGTTATGTGTGTTCATCTCCATGAATCATGAAATGCTAGGAAACAGTCACTAAGTATTACTTATTAATTGTCTTCTTGAAGTTACAAAGTTATTTCAAAGATCCTCAAAAAATGAATGTTTTTGTTAATCAGATGTGTCCTGTATTTGAACCATCTATTTTCCTCTTCTACCACTGTTTCCTTGTTTTAACTAGGTATTATGTAATAGACAGAATATTGGACTTGGAGTAAGAAAATCTGGATTCAGTTTGTGGTTCTGCTATTTACTGTTCCTTTTCATAAATCTCCCTGAGTCTCTGTTTCTCATATAGTAAATGGTATAAATTTCTATGATCTAGACATAGGATTGTTTTGATGATCAAATGAAATAATGCATGTGTTGAGATATTATGATACAATTTGTTATTGGGGGTAAGTGGAACTAAGGCCACCAAGCTTTCCAATCTTCTCTAATCAGCTCATTTGAACGGAATGGAGTACGATAGAGGAACTTAAAATTTGTTTACTCACCACAACTTTACTTAATTCTGAGTTCCATGAAAAATAAGAACTAAATGTATCTGTATAATCATAAGTCAGAAGAGTTGAATGGAAGGCTACCTGAAGAGTGTTCAGAGAAGTTTGAAGAGCAGAGGTGATCTTAGCCAAAACAACTGCCTACTTCTGTGAAAAACCTTTCTAAATGTAAGTGTTTCATAGCTATTGTTTAAGAGAGCTAAGAGAACTTCATTGCCATTGGCTCACCCTACTCTAACCCTCCCCTAAAGTTGAGGAGTTAGTTTACTAACTACAGGTTTGCCTGCTGTGTATTTTCTGGAGGACAGAGTAGCAGGAGCCCTTAGCATAGCACCTTAGTCAAAGACTAGATATCAGGCACATTGGAAAACTGGTTTAAAGTCATCTCCTGAAGAGGAGAGGCTTACTAACCACAGTATTTCTCATGAATATTGGATAGGGTATTAGATGAGCCTGAAGACAGTTGGCTAGAAGATGAAGATGAGTAGGAACTGAGATGTCTTCAGGATGCAGCAACCAACAGGGAATAGTAGAAAACAACATATGGTGTGGGGTAAGCCAAGCTGAGATCATTGCGATAGCATCATGAGAAGTCATTGGTAACTCTGCAATATCAGATGCATAAGACATTTCTACACACATGTGCCTTGGCAATAAGTGTTCCTTGTTCACCCTGCCCATGGTGCCCTGGTTGTATGTGTTCTCCATAAGTGTATGTTCAACATATGATCCCTATGCATATCAACTGTTCTCATTGAGTGTATGTTTATTTATGAAAAAATGAAATCAAGGTTTGTGGGGGGAAAGTTCTGTTATTATTTTATCATATTTACCAAATGCCTTTTTATTAAGCCAAGTACATGCTCTGGCCACTTAGTAAAAGTAAATGCATTGATGTGAACTTTTAAGTCTTGGCTTGGAGAAGATTCTGACCCAAAAAAGTACCTAGAATCCAGGGTAGCTTTCAGTGTCCCATGGGTAAGGAGAATTTTTGGTGCCACATAAAGTGCTTTTACATTTTATAAATATAAGCTATTATTACATCAACAGTGAAGACAACTAATAGTGGGTAGTCCTTTTCATGAATGGGTTGAACTAGGTGGTACTGAGATCCCTCCCAAATCTCAAATTCTGTGATCCTAAGATTCAGTGAGGATGCTTTCTCCACAGTTGCCTCAGCACAGTAAATCATTTCGTGAGTTGCTATGGCATTCAAAAATTTACCATCTGGTGGCCAACCTTCTAGTGATAAGGCTGCTATTATCAAGGGTGGTCCTTGAATGACAGTCTTCCTCTGGATCTACAACTGAAATCTGTGTAACTTGGTAAGACTTATTTGAGTTGGCAGTGTGTTTGCATCACCTTTGAGTATCTGGGGTGGGCCCAAGAGGCTGCCATGAGGCCTCAGAACAGAACTTCAGTGGAAGGGAAGTTTGTCTTTTAGCATAAATAATTTAAACCACACATTTGTATTGCTGTTATACAAAGAGATGATAGGACCCTGAAAATCTGCTCCTGTCCAGATTATTCCTCTGCTAGTACATGACCATATTTTATGTTCAGAAAAGGTAGCAAGCCACATAGCCAGATGCTCTATATTGGTAAAGGTTCAATTTTGAAATCATTTAATGTGACAAGTTGAATTACTCTTCACAAACCAAATAAATACCAACACAAATCAGTCCTCTCAAGTGAAATGAAATCTCCTCAAGCTGGGCCTAGGAATAGAATTAAATGGAACAAACAGTCCAGCCTACAGCACGCCTTTTCAGAATGCTTTAACCCAGTAGGCTAGAAACACCTGAAGTGTTTGTCTCCTTTAGGAAGGGGAAGTCTGTCATCTAGTGGCTACTGTATAAAATTACACTCCTTTAAAGTTCAAGAACTTTACTTTTCCCATAAGTTTAGGACCACAAAGTTTAGGACTCAGTCAGAGTCCAAGGAAGTAACTGGAGTCAATTAGATAGCATGTAGCTCTTCCCATGGTCACATAGTGTCAGACATGAGATTTTAACCCAAGTTTTCATGGGTCTAAGCTCAATAATCTATCCATTGTCCTAAACTGCAATTTACGTAAAGAAATCAGTTGATTTAAACATTTAGCAAGTGCCTACTATGTGCAAGCAGTGTACTAGTTATTGAGGGCTACAAGTCAGTGATTGCAATTGCCTCTAGATCAAAGACAACTATGTAAACTTATCTTAAAAATTATGAATAAGAAAATCATTAAATTATTATTTCCATATGCCAAGATCAAAAAATGAGGATTGCACAAGAAAGTAAAAATCCATTACATACAGATTGTTCCTCTAACTATAAATTAAATTTGTTGGTACCAACATTACCCTGCTTATCAATGATCCCTCTGAATCTCCTTTGAATTTTAAAAATATTTTATGTTTTTCGCTTTTTTTGGAGAGAGGATGGCAGGGCAATTGGGATTAAGTGACTTGCCCAAAGTCACATGGCTACCAAGTCTTACGTGTCTGAGGTCAAATTTGAACTCAGGTCCTCCTGACTCCAGGGCCAGTGCTCTATTCACTGTGCCACCTAGCTGCCACTTAAAAATATTTCTTTGATGTTCTTTTCTCACTCTCCGCCCCCTCCCATCTGTCTCTAACTCTATCTTTGTCTCTGTCTCAGCCTTTCATACTATTATCAGTATCTTTGTGCACTTAGACGCAGCCCTATTCCAACACAATACCCAATCATAGAGACTCCTACAGAACAGAGAACACACATAGGGGACTAATAACCAGACTGAGCCATTTGCAAGTTCAGTACTGGGGCTAGTGGCAGATGTAAATTAGGAATAATTGTTGGATTGGCTAACCCTGCCTAGGAAATGGTAAATTTCAGAACCAAGTGCCTGAGTGAAGAGAGGCTTCTGTCAAGGGCTTTTGCCCTTTCTGAAAGAGCATAATGAACTTGTACAGAAAAGACTCCAGCCAAAGGAGGCCAGAGAGTTCAGTAGGTGAAATCATCCAGGACAACCAAGCTCTGGAGGTTTTGAAAGAAGTGCTGAGACTGTTAGGATAGCAACAGACTTCTGCATGATGTGTCAGGATAAACAGAGAAGATGTTTACTCAGATAGTCAGAAGAAATGCATAAATGGAGTTCCTCAATGTGTGATATGTGTCGCTGCAATGTATTTTGTTGTCTGTTTCACTATACCATGCATTATTGCTATTGAACTGGTGATGTTGTAAAAATTTAACAACTGACTCTCCAAAAATGCTTAATACACTTTAAAATTTAATTTGCATTATTAATATTTTCTCTATCACTTTCTTAAGTCTAAACAACAAACAAAATAACAAACCAAGCCCTGATCTATAGGATTCACTGATTCTGAGGTTTTAAGGCTTACAATGAAAATTTGATAACTGACTCATTGTGCAAGGATGTATGAACTGTCTTCAGTATACTACTGTATTGAACTATTTTTCTTTGTTATGTTGATATGTACACTGGTCTACAATACTTGATATATGCTATTGATATGTGCTTCTCTGACTTCTGTAGTATTTCTCTTCTCCCATTGGGGAGTTCCTTTTGGCACTTCTGTTTTTGGGGACAGGCCCAGGTGGGTTTTGCTTTATTCTATGCCCAACCGTTCTTTAACTCTTCAGACTTTGTCATCATGGTCCCACACCTTTCCAACTCACTTTTATGTGTGACTTTCTCCAATTAGAAAATAAGATCCTAAAGGGCCGGGACCTGTTTCTTTTTGCTTGTATTTATATCCTCAGTTCTTAGCACAGTAGTTAGCACCTAGAAAGCATTTAATGAATACTTGTTACCTAGATTCTCTTACTATATCTACATATATAGTGTTGTTACATAGGACTTATATATTTGGTTAGTATATGCAACTCAATCATGTATACTATATATGAAGGTAAGGAAAGGAAAAAGGCATATTTATTTAAGAAATATTATGTTTCAGCTACTGTGCTAAACACGTTAACAACATTTTATTTGATCCTCACAACCTTGGAGATAGCTGCTATTATTATCCCCATTTTTACAGTTGGAGTAACTGGAGAAACAGAGGTTAAGTGACTTGTTCAGGGTAACACACCTAGGATGGGTCTGAGACTGGATTTGAACTCAAGTCTTCTAGAGGCCTGGCCCAGGACTCCATCTGCTATGTCACCTAGCCACCTCTGACATGAGGCAGTACATATGATTATATACAGTGAATGTTCTGTATAAGGTACACTGTACTCTGAATCTGTGCTAAGTGTATGATCTCTGTGAAATGCTAATGCCTAAGTGCTATTTTCAACACCCACATATGTCCAGGTTTCTCCCAGTGATTTTTCAGGGATTGTAAGTTGTCATGGAGAAGGACATATAATGTTCACTGCTGCAAGGGACAATGACAGAGACAATGAAATATAAGGATGAGGCCCTTTCAGGTGTAAATGAAACATTCCACACCTTGGAAAGAATCCTAAAGCTTTGAATAACTGAAATATATATGAAAAAGTCATCCTAACTTGTCTCAGGGTGTGGACTGCCCCTGTACCATTATAGACATGGTGAGAGGAAATGGTGAATCCAAAGGAAACAGTTAGGCTTGTGAGTAAATGCTGGTGTTTTCCACCTGTTGTGACAGCTAGGCTTGTGTTGGTTTGTGGGAAGGCTAAAGGATGGTGTGACTCTGTGCTATTATGGCTTTTTAACTTTGCTACTATAAGGGAATCAGCTTGTGAGTTTTGGGATTCAGTTGCTGTTCAGTCATTTTTCAGTTGTGTCTAACTCTTTGTGACCCCATTTGAGCTTTCCTTGGAAAAGATACTGGAGTGGTGGGCCATTTCCTTCTCCAGTTCATTTTTCAGATGAGGAAATGGAGACAAACAGGGTTAAATGATTTGTTGAGGTTCACAGATCCAGTAAGTGTCTAAGACCAGATTTGAACTCAGGAAGACGAGTTTTGCTGAATCCAGGCCTATCCATTGTGCCACCTAGTTTTGCATTAAATATAAAAGGAATCTGGGGTAACTGGATATTCACCATAAATTAGGGTTCCTCAGCAAGGGAACCTATTTGTGAGTCAGAAAGATTGTTGAATTGGAGAGGCTAAATGCCTCCTACTCCCTGCCTGGTAGGTGGCAGACCTCAGAACTAATGCTCTGAGAGTGAGTAGAACTAAAGAGACTTCTTTCAATTCTAGGGTATCTCTCTCCTTTCTGAACATGGTAGCACCACCAGTAGAAAAGATCACCAGCTGAAAAAGCTCAGGGGATCTAATATTTCAACTTGTCCAGTAAAGATACTGTGCCCTGTGAGAAGCCAGACCACAATCAGCCATGAGCTCTTTTTCTTATTGTCTATTACAGCTACAATTTTCTTAATCTTGAATAACTCTTGTATTATTGGTATAAATCTAACCTGATTAAGGTGCATGCTATTTTAAATATGTTGCTGTAAATTCTTTGCCAATATTTTATTAAATATTTTTGCATCAATATTCATGAAAGATACTGGCCTGTAATTTTCTTTCTCTGTCTTATCTCTCTTTGGTTTATTTATCAGTTTATTTATCCCATAGAAAGTAGAATGTCAATATTCTCTGTTTTTATAAGTAATTTGTGCAAAAATTGTAGATAATTGCTTTTTGAATGTTTGATAGTATTCACTAGTAAATACATCTGATCTTGGGATACCCACTTATCATGGGAGGGGGGTTATTTATGACTTGTTTATTCTCCCTCTGCCCCACCAAGATTGGGTTATCTGAATTATTTATTTCTTGTTCTGCTAATCTTAGTTTTTCCATATTTCTATAAATATTAACCATTTTATTTTTATGTGTTGTCACATAATTAAAAACAGTTTCTAATAATTCCCTTTCATTTGTTGTAAATTTTCCTTTTTTATATTGGTGATTTTATTTTTTTCTCTTTATGGATTAATATTAACATCTATTTTAAAATTTTTTTGTAAAAGAAAAGTCTGAGCTGTATTTATCCTTCCAATACATTTTTTAAAATTAAATTTTAATTGTAATCTATAATTAAAGTGGTATGTTCCTATTACTCTGCCTTTCCTCCCTTCACCTAGCCCCCACACCCCAATTTCTGTTTTTTCCCCACTTTCACTCTTTTTAATCATCTTTTATGCATAGTCCTCTAAAGATAAAGTTTGTTTTGTTTGTGATTGTTCCCTTTATCTTTGGTTTATTGCAATATGATATCCAAGATTTTCTCTCTTTTGTGTTGCTCTTCTTACTTTTTTGTGAGCTTGATGATAGTTCCTTCGTACCTAAAATCTAGCTGGCTGCTTGCAGTTTTTTTTTTAATTGGAAGTTCTGGGATTGTGCTATGATATTCTTGGCTATTTTCAGTTAGGAATTCCTTCTAACAGATAATTTATGGATTCTTTCGACTTCTATGTCCTCTGATTTGAATCTATCTGGGCAATTTTCTTTTTCTTTTTTTTTTTTAGTGATTTCTTGAAACATGATATTTGCTATATTTTTTGTCTGGTTCTGGTTTTTACGAAGTTTAGTGATCCCTGAATCATTTCTCCTTAAATTATTCTCTAAATTAGTTCTCTTTTATAGTTGATATGTTTTCTATTTTTTTCAATAATTTGACTTTATTCTATTATTTCTTTTTGTTTTCGTGAGTCACTGAGTTTTCTTTATTGTATTTTTTTCAGGAAGCCTACTATTTGTGTAACTAAGGTTTTCTATGTTCTGTTCTCTACTATTTATTTTCCTTTCATTTTTTTCCTTTCCTGAAAGGTCAGTTAATTTTTAATTTTTGCTTCCATTTACTCTGTAGACTTTGTGGCTAAGCTATTTTTTTATCTTCTCTGAGTTTCATTTGAAGTCATGTGGTTTTTCTCTTCTTTTGGTTTTACCTCTTGGTTTTCTCTTAACCAATAGTATTTCTTAATTTTTTTCAGTGCTTTCTTCTGTATATTCATATTTTCAGTCTCAGTTTTTTGGTTTGGAATTTTATGCTTGGGCCAGCCTCCTCTGACACTCTTAAAAAAATTAATTAATTTACTTTTAGTTTACAACATTCAGTTCCACATGCTTTTGAGTTCCAAATTTTCTCCCCTCCCACTCCTCCCTCTTCCCCGACTATGGTGGCCTGTAATTCCAATACAGGTTCTACAAATATCTTCATATTAAAAATCAGAAAAGTTAAAAAACCTATTTTCTTTTTTATGCATTTGTTTTTAAAATTTTGAGTTCCAGATTTTTTTCCTTCTTTCCTCTTCACCTGCCCACACTGGGAAGATAAGCAATTCAGTATAGGTTGTACATGTGTACAAATCATTTCCATAGTACTTATATTGTGAAAGACTAACTATATTTCCCTCCATCCTATCCTGCTCCCCACTTATTCTATTTTCTCCTTTGACCATATCTTTTTTCAAAAATGTTTGCTTCTAACTACCCTCTTACTCAATCTGCCTTCCCTTTTATCATCCCTTCTCTTATTCCCAACCCCCCCTATTTTCCTGTAGGGTAAGATACCCAATTGAGTGTGTATGTTATTCCCTCTTTAAGCCAAATTCAATGAGAATCAGGGTGTCCCATTCCCTTTCACCTTCCTGCTCTTCCCCTCCATTGTAACAGTTTTCTCTTGCCTCTGTTATATGAGATAATTTTAATCTATCTCTCCCTTTCTCCTTCTCCCAATAAATTCTTCTCTCACCTCTTAATTTTGTTTTTATATATCATCCCTTCATATTCAACCCATCCTGTGCCCTCTGTCTATATATACATGAACATACATATGCCCACACTCACATATATATTTATGTACACATTTATCCCCCTAAATATACATGCATACATATACACACAAAAATATACATATATACATATATATGTATATATGTGTGTATACACACACACACACATATTCCCTTCAACTGTCCTCATACTGAGAAAAGTCTCATGAATTACAATTATCATTTTTCCATGTAGGAATGTAAATAGTTCAACTTTAATAAGTTCCTTATGATTTATTTTTCCTTTTTACCTTCTCATGCTTCTTGTATTTGAAAGTCAAATTTTCTGTTCAGCTCTGGTTTTTTCATCAAGAATGCTTGAAAATCCCCTATTTCATTGAATGACAATATTTCCCCCTGTAGCATTATACTCAGTTTTTCTGGGTAGGTGATTCTTGGTGTTAGTCCTAGCTCCTTTCACCTCTGGAATATCATATTCCAAGCCCTTCCATTCTTTTTTTTTTTTGCATACAACTTACTTTTTATTTTTTTTTTAAAACAAATGCTTTATTAACTTCTGTTTTACATCATTCATTTCCGCCAGATTTTGAGTTACAATCATTTTCCCCCCATTATTCCCCTACCCAACCTCCCTGAATAGCAGTCCCACAAGATATCGCTTCCTCCAATCTGCTCTCTCCCATACCTTCTCCCATACCCCCATCGACTTTTCCATTAGAGGAAGATGAATCTTTGTGTCCCAATGCCTGCACATCTTATCTCCCAATTATAAGCAAAAGAGTATTAATAATAGTATTTATATATATATTTGAAACATTTAATGTTAAGACCTCGAATTTCAGATCCATTTCCTTCCTCCCTTGTCACCCATTCCCTCTGGGGAGATAAGTAATTCAGTATATGTTGTACATGTCTAGCTATGCAAAACATTATCATAGTAGATATATTGTACAAGGCTGCTTATAATTCCCTCCCACTCATCCCACCCCCCACCTGGTCCATTCCCTACATGATCCTGTCCCTTTTCTATAGTGGGTACTTCCAACCTCCCCTCACCCCAAGGATGCCCTCCCTTCCATCATCCCTCCTCTCATCCCCCTTCCCCCTATCCTGCTGCAGGTTGAGATATCCCATTTAGTATGTATGTCATTTTCTCCCTGAACCAAATTCAATGTGAATGTGGTTTTGCCTTTTTAGCCTTCCTTATTCTCCCCTTCCTTTGCAACCACTTCCCTACATGAGATAGTTTACCCTACCATGTCTCTCCCCATCTCCTCTTGCCACTTTCCTCTCTCACCTCATAATTTCATCCCTTGAGTATTCTCCCTTCCCAACAAATTCAACCTATGCCCTCTATCCATATATAACTGTAACCATATACACACACATTCACATATGTGTTCATATGACCACACCCCCTTCTTCCATTATTTTCATAGTGAGAAAGATATCATCAGTCACAGTTATTGCTTTTCCATATAGGAATGTAAATAGTTCAACTTTGATAAGTTCCTTTTGATTTCTTTACCCTGATTACCTTCTCAGGCATCTCTTGCTTCTTGTGTCTGGATGTCAAATTTTCTATTCAACTCTGGTTTTTTCCTCAAGAATGCTTGAAAGTCCTCTATTCCACTGAATGACCATATTTTCCCCTGAAACAAAATACTCAGTTTTGCTGGGTAGGTGACCCTTGGGTTCATTCCCAGATCTTTTGCCCTCTGGAATATCATATTCCATGCCCTTCGATCCCTCAGTGTAGAAGCTGCCAGGTCCTGGGCTATTCTGATTGTGTTTCCACAATATTGAAATTGTTTCTTCCTGGCTGCTTGTAGTATTTTCTCCTTGATCTGGGGATTCTGGAACCTGGCTATAATATTCCTGGGAGTTTTCTTTTTGGGATCTTTTTCAGGAGGTGATCGGTGGATTCTTTCAACCTCTATTTTGCCCTCTGGATCTAAAACATCAGGGCAGTTTTCCTTGAGAATTTCTTGAAGGGTGATTTCTAGGTTCTTTCTTTGATCATGGCTTTCAGGTAGTCCAATAATTTTTAAATTGTCTCTCCTGGATCTATTTTCCAGGTCAGTGGTTTTTCCCATGAGATATTTCACATTGCCTTCTAATCTTTCGTTTGTTTGGATCTGCTTAACAGCATCTTGATTTCTCATAAAGTCATTAGCTTCCATTTGCTCCAGTCTAACTCTGAAGGAATGAATCTCCTCAGTGAACTTTTGAGATTCTTTTTCCATCTGGCAAATTCGACTTTTTAAGGCATTCTTCTCCTCATTGCCCTTTTGGGTCTCCTTTGCCATTTGAGCTAGTCTATTTTTTAAGGTGTTGTTTTCCTCAGTCAGGCTGTTGACCCGCATTTCATACTTTTCCTGCATCCTTCTCATTTCTCTTTCTAATTTTTCCTCCACTTCTCTTATTTGATTTTTAAAGTCCTTCTTAAGGTCCTCTATGGCCTGCAACCCGCTCATGTTTTCCCCTGGGGCTTTTGGAGCAGGACTTCTGAGCTCACAGTCCTTTTCCCGCTCTATGCCCCCAAAATAGGAGTCTAGGGTTGCATTTTTCTGTTTCCTTTGCCTTGGCATGTTGCCACTTAATTACTTGACTTTTGGGCTTGTTGCCACACTATGGCTTTAAGGCCAGATAGAGGAATTTTCGTCCCGAACGTGTGGGGGGCAACTTCCGTTTCTGGCAAGCTGTAAACCCACCCACAACTTCCACCCTAGATCACAATCCAGATCCAGGGAGGTTAAAGCAAGAGCGATTACCCCCCAAGACTGATCGCTGGATTTCCCCACGATTTGTAGGCTGGGAGCCAGAAATGCCTATGAAAACTACAAAATGGCGTGTCTCCTCAGCGGCTTCTAGCCCCCAGGGGAGGGAGCTGACGCATTCCCCAAATACAGGTCCCAAAGTCCATAGGACACTAACCTCTTACTTTGTCCTAGGTATGTCTATGTTGATAATTCTGGAGTCGCCACAGCTCCTGATGTTCTGGGGTTCTTCCAGCCGGATGCTGGCCCTGCTGCCCTGGGGCTAAAAGCTCGGCTCACGCGGACCTGGGCTCGGCTCGACTCCTGTGCTCTGCACTCTGCGTGTTGCCGGCTCCCAGACCGCTGTGCTGGTCCTTCCTGCAGGGCTGCTGGGCTGTCCTCAGCGGGAGGTTAGCTTCTCTGTGTCGTTCTGTGGGTGCTGGGGCTCCAGAAGTTGTTCAGAGTCCTTTTTTACATAGTTTGTGGGGAATCTGGGGGCAGAGAGGCTTGGACGAGCTGTTTCTACTCCGCCATCTTGGCTCCGCCCCCGCCCTTCCATTCTTAATGGAGAAGCTGCTAGGTCTTGTGTTACCCTGATTTGTTTCCACAATATTCAAATTGTTTCTTCCTGACTGCTTGCAGTATTTTGTCCTTGACCTGGGAACTCTGGAATTTGACTATAATATTCCTAGAAGTTTTCTTTTTGGGATCTTTTTAAAGAGGTAATCGGTAAATTCTTACAATTTTTATTTTGCCCTCTGGTTCTAGAATATCAGGGCAATTTTGCTTGATAATTTCTTGCAAGATGGTGTCTAGGCTCTTTTTTTGATCATGACTTTCAGGTAGTCCAATAATTTTTAAATTATCTCTCCTGGATCTATTTTCTAGGTCAGTGGATTTTCCATTGAGATATTTCACATTGCCTTCTATTCTTTCATTTGTTTCGATCTATTTTATAGTATCTTGATTTCTCATAAAGTCATTAGCTCCCAGTTGCTCCAATCTAATTGTGAAGGAATTATTCTCTTCAGTGACACTTTGAAATTCCTTTTCCATCTGGCAAATTCAACTTTTTAAGGCATTCTTCTCCTCACTGGCTTTTTTGGCCTCTTTTGCCATTTGAGTTAGTCTATTTTTTAAGGTGTTATTTTCTTCAGTGTATTTTTTGGGTTTCCTTTAGCAGGCTGTTGACTTGCTTTTCCTGATTTTCTTCCATCATTCGCATTTCTCTTCCCAATTTTTCCTCCACTTCTCTTACTTGATTTGCAAAATCCTTTTTGAGCTCCTCCATGGCCTGTACCAGTGCATATTTTTCTTGGAGACTTTTGATGCAGGAGTTTTGACTTTGATGTCTTCCTCCTGCTCCATGCCTTGATCCTTTCTGTTCCTAAAAAAGGATTCTACAGTCTGTTTGTGCTTCCTCAGCTTGCTCATCTTGCCATTCAATTACTTGATATTTGAGCTCTTTGCCACAGTAGAATCTGCTTCCAGAATGGAAAGAGCTTTGTCCAATCACTGGGGTTTTTGCAGCTTCCAGAGCTATTAGGAGGGTGCCCTCTCTACAGCCCCCCAAGCTCTGGCTCACTGGCCACATACCCCAGAACCACCACCCAAGACCGTGATCCAGATCCAAGCAGGTTAAAGCAAGAACGATTACCCTCTGAATAGGCACTTTTTCCTCCTACCAACTGCAGGCCAGTAGCTCTTGAGGCAGGCTCTCAGCTGCATAGCTGCTGTGCTTCCACTGCTTCTTACCCGGGGGTAGGAGCCAGACTGTGCTCTTCCATCCCCCTGTTCTGACAGACTTCCACAGTGACCTTTTACTTTGTCTTTGTCTTTTGGGTTGAGAAGTCTGGAACCTGCCATAGCTGCCGGTGAGTCACTCTCCTGAAGTCTGCTCTGCCTGCCGCTGGTTGGGGCACCCTGGGGCCAGGCCTGTGGCTCACAGGGCACTGTGCTGGGCTCCCAGAATGCTGCAATTGACCCTTCCTGCTAGCCTGCCAAGATGCCTTTAGTGAGAGATTTCTTTCTCTGTCTCTTTGTGGGTTCTGTAGCTCTAAAGTTTGTTTAGAGTAATTTTTTTTACACGTATTGGAAGTGATTGGAGTGGGAGCTCATGCCAAGTTTGTGCTTCTACTCCTCCATCTTGGCAACATCCCCTCCTCTGACACTCTTTGTTGGCTTGGTAGGCCTATTTTAATCTTATTGGTTCTGTGGTCTGAGTGCCGTTGCCAATCTGATGGGATGATTAGTATTAGACAACAACACATCCTGCCTCATTCCCTGTCTTCTGACACAGTTTCGTGGTGGCCTACTCTTGTTTTAAGAGTCGACTAATATTTTTCTCTGTCTCTTTGCAGGATATTTAATCAGGAGTTGGTTCCCTCCTCTCCTGAGGCCTTAATAGGTGTCTGTGGAATGTTGGGGATCATGTTGGTCTCAGGCCTCCTTTATCAGGTGCTGAGATCTAAACCTTTCTTCTTTAGTGTCTCCTAGCACTCTGAGGCATGCATTTCTGGGCCCTCTTTTCCTGCACAGTGACCTATTTGAGCTCAATTCTGTCACATGTTTATATATACTCAGGCTAGGGTCAGAATCTGGATTTAAGGGCCCCATTATTGAAGCTGACAGTGATGTCCCTGTTCAGAGAACTGGCTAGCTTCACAGTCATTCATGGGAGTTTGTGCTGGCTCCTCTTCTCTCCCCATATCCACTAGTTTCTGCCCTGGTTACCTGAGTCCACCCTGGTTTTCCTAGCATGGTTCTCTCCCTTTTTCTGTCTCTTCCATCTTTGCCTGGGCTGGTGCTGGCTTCCCTGGTTCAACCTCTCCAACTTCTGGCTATTGTTTTTTTTGTGCAGGTCTGGCTATGATGGAAGAGCTTATTGGGTTGTTTTTTTTTTTAATTTCTTTACCAGTGCTCTTTTGGGGACAGTTTTCAGTTATTTGTTGGAATTTATATAGGAAAATTTTTAAAGACATCCTCCCGAAGTTAAGGAAAACTTCAGACTTGTTACCTAAAATGACCTGTGTAGGTCCACCTGTGATGATCACTACAGGTGCTTAATTTTAGAGTATTCAATTTGAGTAATTCATGTCCTGAGTGCTTATCTGGTATTAGATTATGTTGGTGCTATTTTTTAAATTTAAATTTGTTTGTTTACTTTTAGTTTACAACATTCAGTTCCACAGTCTCTTGAGTTTCAAATTTTCTCCCCCTCCTCTTTTTTCTCCCCTTCACTGCTATGGCAGCATGCAATCAAATATAGGATCTACAAATACCTTTCAAGTTAAACAGTACTCAAGTTATAAAGAAGGATTATAACCAATGGAGTGAACAGTGAGAAAGAAGAAAGAAAACAAAACAAGAGAGAGAGCAAGTAGTTTGGTTCAGTCTGCATTCAGACTCTATAGTTCTTTCTCTGGATGTGGACATCTCTTTCTATCAAGAGTCTTTTGGAATTGTCTTATAACTTTGCATTGCTGAGAGGAGTTTAGTCTATCAAAATTAGTCATCACACATAGGATGTGTCTATGATTGTGCACAAAGTTCTCTTACTTCTGCTCTTCTCACTCAACGTCAGTTTATATAAGTCTCTCCAGGTTATTATGAAGTCTGTCTGCTCCTCATTTCTTATAGCACAATAGTATTCCATTACATTCATATACCACAACTTGTTTAGCCATTCCAGAACTGATGGGCATCCCCTTAATTTCCAATTCTTTGCCACCACAAAAAGAGCTGCTATAAATATTTTTGTTCAAATGGGTCCTTTTCTCCTTTCTGTGATCTCTTTGGGATACAGCCCTAGATGTGGTATTGTTGGGTCAAAGGGTATGAAATTATTTATAGCCCTTTGGGTATAGCTCCAGACTGCTCTCCAGAATGGTTGAATCAGTTCACAACTCTATTAACAATGCATTAGTGTTTCAATTTTTCCACATCCTCTCTAGCATTTATTATTTTCCTGTTTTGTCATGTTAGCCAATCTGACAGGTGAGATGTGGTATTTCAGAGTTGTTTTGATTTGCATTTCTCTAATCTATAGTGATTTAGGACATTTTTCATATGCTTATAGATATCTTTAATTTCTTTCTCTGAAAACTGCCTATTCATATCTTTTGGCTATTTATCAATTGGAGAATATCTTGTATTCTTATAGATTTGACTCAGTTCTCTCTATATTTGTAGAAATGAGGCCTTTATCAGACACCAGTTATAAAAATTCTTTCGCAATTTTCCACTTCCCTCTTAATCTTGGCTACATTGACTTTATTTGTATAGAAACTTTTCAATTTAATGTAATCAAAATGATCTATTTTTTCATTTTATAATGCTCTAATTCTTGTTTGATCATAAATTCTTCCCTTCTCCATAAATCTGACAGGTTAACTATTCCTTGTTCTCCCAGATTGCTTACAGTATCAGCCTTTATACCTAGATCATGAACCCATTTGGACTTGATTTTGGTATATGGTGTTAGATAATGGTCTATGCCCAATTTCTGTTGTGCTATTTTCCAGTTTTCCCAGCAGTTTTTATCAGATAGTGAGACCCCAAAACTGGGGTCTTTGGGTTTATCAAACAGTAAATTACTATAGTCATTGACTGCTGTGTCTTATGTACCCCATCTATTCCATTGATCCACTACTCTATTCCTCAGCCAGTACCAAGTAGTTTTGATGGCTGCTGTTTTATCATATGGGATAAAACCTAGTATGGCTAGGCCAGATGGTGCTAATTTCTACAAGGATTCATTTGGTTTTCCAGGAACTAGACCGGGGTGGGAAACCTGTGGCCCTCTACGTTCTCAAAATTTTTTTTGATGAAGGGTCACACTTGAGGGCCTAGAGGGCCACAGGTTCCCCACCCCTGACCTAGACAAATGAGGTTGAAGAAAAATGAAACCATCTCAAACTGCACCCATGTCACAAATCTTTTCCAGAATCATAGATTTATTTAAGAAATAATCTGTCCTAACCCTCCCATTTTATAGATTTGGAAATTGAGGCTTAGATAGTAAAGTGCCTTGCTTGAGGTTACACAGGAAGTAAGGAACAGAGGTGGGTCTTGAACTATGTTCTATGACTCTAGAGGGAGCTAAATAATGCAGTGGATAGAACTCTAGGCTTGGAATAAGAAAGACTTGCATTCAAATCTGGCCTCAGACACTCACTAGCCTGGGCAAGTCACTTAACCCTGTTTGCCTCAGTTTCCTCATCTGTAAAATGCACTGAAGAAGTAAATGGCAAACCTCTCCAGATCCTTGCCAAGAAGATCCCAAGAGGGTCACAAAGAGTTGGACATGCCTGAAACCACTGAACAACAGCCACCTATGAGTCTAAACTCAGAATTAGTGCCTTTGCACCAGACTGTGCAGGAAGTTTTTGTTAGGGTAGAAAGCAGCTACACAATTAATCTCTATAATTAACCTTTATATTTGATGATCCCAGCACTTCCTAATTTCTTACAGGTTCTGAGAGCTGGAGAATAACAGGGAAGGCTGTTCTCATGATGCATGCAGTCTTGCTGAAGGTGTGAACATCAGAAAATGTGCATGAAATTGTTTGAAATGAGATCCTGGGTTCAGTTTTCAGGGAGTAAAAGTGTTGAGAAATTCTGACAGGTAGGATAGATTAACAACCCAAATTTTTACACTCAGCTACTTGTCACTTATCTTGCTTCCAGATGAGCTATGATGCTTTATGAAACGCATCTTCTAAATGAAGAATCTGTGAAGACGTGATTGTTGCCTAGGTGGTGGAAATTGTTGCAAAGAGTGAAGCAAGATAAAGGAATGACTATTATTGGTAGGCTCCTTTAAAAGGCTGTGGAGGGTGTGTGTGTGTGTGTGTGTGTGTGTGTGTGTGTGTGTGTGTGTGTGTGCATGCATGCACATGCATGTGTTTATATATTATGGTAGAGGAAAGAGGAACAGAAGAAAAAAGCAAAGAAATAGAGAATCTAGGCAATGGGAGAGCGGTTATACAAGACCAGCATGTGAAAGAAGTAACATGATACTGTACAGAGAAGGGACCAAAGAATGGGTGAATGTAAGCACCGCATTTATACAGAAGCAGACATGCACATACAATTATATTTGTTACGAGAGTGGGCTGCATGTTGGCAGGGGCTTAATTGGAAATGTGAGTGAATTTTTTTTTAAGAGGCATCAATTAAATCTAAGAACTCAGTGACTGCATATACGTGTGTATGTATATTTTGCTAGAGAAGTAGGGGTCTATAAGGGTGTAATGAGGCACATGGTATCAGATTTGATCAATATGTTAGATGGTTTGCTTAACTATATTTGTTAAAAGGGAAGGTTCCATGCAGGATTGAAAGGTAGTTATTAGGAAATGAGAGTGATGTTTAAAAAAATCAGTTAAATCCATTTAAGCACACTGAACACATTAAAAAAGATGTCAATTAAATATGTGTATACAAGCATACATGCATATATATTTGATTACTTTTAAAAACACATACATGCACTTAGTATACACATATATATTCAGTTGATGGCAGGAAGATACTAGGAAATGAGAGCAATGTGAAAAGGCACCAATTAAGTATATAGGATTAAAATATTTAAAAATTCATATTATACTTGTAATAATTATATAATTCATCTTTTAAAATTCATACTACAATTCACAATATACATTGAGTATAGTATGTTTAAAATGCATGTAACATGTCGAGTGTTTTACAAACCTCAAAGTGTTACATAAATGCTACTATTGTTATTTTAAAAATCACTCATTTCTGAGGAAAATCCTGCCTGTTCCTACATGGAACCCTCCTTTGTAACAAATATAGTTAAACATGTTAACACGTTGATTGTGCCTGATTATTCCACTCTCATAATCCACTACCTCTCTACCAAGAAAAGAGAGGTAGACCTCCTCATCAATTCTCTGGAGCCAATTAATATGTTGTACTGGGTTCTGATGTCTTTTAGGATAGTTTCCCATATGGTTATGTTGACTCATTCACTCTGTTCTACATCAGTTTATATAAGTTTCTCTGAATTCTTTATGGTAATCATTTGTTATGGTACAATAATATTCCATTAATGCATATATGCCAATTTATTTAGCCATTTCCCAATAAATGGACAACCATCTTGTTTCTAGCATTTTGATACCATAAAAGATGCTACTGTATATATATATGTATATATGTATATATATGTATATATGTATATATATGTATACATATATATATATACACATATATCTATCTATCTATATACACATACACACACATATAATTAATTGTGTCTTTGACCTCCCTAGGGTAAATACTCAGCAGTGTCACTTCTAGGTATAAAGATGAGAACAGGTTAGTCATTTTCTAGCTTCATTCCAAATTGATTTCCCCAACAGTTGGACCAATTTACAACTCCATCAACAATATAGTTGTAAGCCTGGTACCTTTTTTTTTCTTTCTGGAACAAGCCAATTAAAAATTCAGTATAGGAAAATGTTAGAAGTAGGGAAGGTGAAAAAAAAATCCAAGGAATGATATTCAAAAAAAGGGAAATGAAATGTAATGATAGCGAGAGTCTTGGGGCCCCAAGTGTATAGTGATGTTCCATATGTTGTGAGGCAGCTGTCGTATAACTTGAAGGGAAGAATAGATATCTCTACACTCTTCTCCTTCCCCCTTCATTCCTGTCAGAAGGAGGTTGGGGCTGGAGGCAGCTGTCGTATAACTTGAAGGGAAGAATAGATATCTCTACACTCTTCTCCTTCCCCCTTCATTCCTGTCAGAAGGAGGTTGGGGCTGGAGGCCACTACTCTGCTCCCCTCAGAGAGAGGGGATATGAACCAGAAGAAAATCTATCTGCTTCCTTAAACATTGTTCATCTACACTAGAGAATATGATTGGGTTCAGGCTAAGTTTTGATAGTTTTGTAATTTTGAGGGGAGAATGAAGATCCTGAGCTATCCATAAAAGATCTTACCCCTTCCACATCTAATGTCAGTTCCAAAATGAGCATAGCAAATAGCAAAGAAATTCATTTATGCCAAATCATAGTGAAACAGAAATCAGAGAAGGTATTCATAGTAGGTTATATACCAGATGATACAGAAGGAAGGAGCTCTCCTATTGGGAGTGACATAACTCAATTCAACCAATAATGTCCTGGATTTTATGCTAGGGGAAACTGGCTGAAATCTCTAGAGTAGCAAGTTGGGAATAAGGATATGGTGTAGACTGCCCACTCCCATCATGTATTCCTGGAGTCTTTTCCTTCAGCAGCCTAGACGGGGTTGGCCTCTTCCATCTTCTCTTTTGAAGCTATAAGCTTCTAGAAGCTAGAAAAAGACTCTCACTTGGAGAGTTCCCCAAAGAAGGGATGGCAGAGAATTAAACTCTCTGTCTCTCCCCAACTCTGCCCTACCCTTCACACAGGGCAGGAATTTCATCTCCATCAATAAGGAGAGAGGTTTATACCAATGGACTTTGGAACTGTGTTTACAGAAGGAAAGAGTACTAAGGGAAGATTAGACTAATATCCATTTGAAGAAGAGGAGTTTAGGGATAGGTTATATCTGTTGAGGTTTTGGAAGTAGCAGTCATTGGCACTTTGAAAACACTCAGAATAATATATTTCATCACATGTAACTGTTCTACACTAACTGAAAAATCTATGCAAAAATTTGGCACAGATTTAATAGTCAAGGACATCTGTCATGTTGTAATATATGCATTTGCTCAGTAATAGGGTTTTGGGTTTTTTTTAAGCCACCCAGAGACTCTGGGAAACTAGGAACACTTTTTTTTCTTCCCCTAGAGCTGTGGTGGTTTCAATCTTCATGAAATGAGGATTCTAATTCTCTTCTGGGAGAGACTAGTATTTTGCATAAGTACTGAGTTCACAAAGCAGGAAGATCAGTCCCTAATGTTTCTCCATTAGGAGAGAGTGAGGAAAAATGCTGTAAATGAATGAGTCCAGAGAGGGAGGGAGAATTCCAACCTATTTTTTTTTTTTTTTGTGGGTGTATGGAACATACAGTCTTGGCACTTTCAGTGTTAGGTATAACCATTTGCTGTAGTAGAAAGTTCTATTTACAATCTTTTTGTGTCTGCATCTGTTATTTCTTCAGTGTAGGAAACTCTAGTAAGTAAATGTCTTTCCACCAGTGTTAATTGTGACCTGAAGCATTAGGGATTCACTTGTCAAAGGATACTTAACAGGTTTTGGAGCCTGAATGATAGGGAAAAAAGGAGAATGGGATTTAGTCAAGCTGGATTTGGAGAAGGCATAGCCACATACTCTGCTACTTATAGAAGGCTTTTAGGATTCCCCAGGAGTTAGGGTCCTGCAAAAATAGAGTTTTCTTTGCATATACAAAATAACTATGAACTGAGAGGACTTGGGGAAATTAAATGGAGGAAAGTAGGAGTTTTGTCTAGGTTACCAAATATTTCTTTTCTTTTTTCCTTTTTGTTTTAAAATTTATCTCCCCATTGTTTTTTTATGCCCCCACCCCTTTCCCCAACCCCATTTTTCCTATGTATTGAATGACTTTCATAATACTAATATCAAAGTATGATGTTAATGATTTAGACATAAAGGGTGAGACTATAAGCAAATTAGGGGAGCAAGGAATAATTTGCCTGTCAGATCTATGAAGAAGGGAAGAATTTATGATCAAGAAAGAGATGGAGAACATTATAAAATGCAAAATGGATAATTTTTATTATATTAAATTAAAAAGGCACAAACAAAGCTGATAGAACCAAGATTAGAAGGAAAGTAGAAAGCTGGGAAAATTTTTTTTTTGTCTTTGATCATTTTATTGTTGAGACTAGCTAAATCATTCACAGTTGATCATTGTATAATATTATTGTTACTGTCTTCAATGAAAAACACTGACTTTAGTTGAATTTGTCTTCTTCTTTTTATCAAATGCTTTATTAACTTCTAGTTTACATGGTTCATTTCCGCAAGATTTTGAGTTACAAATTTTATCCCCATTTTCCCCCACCCACCACTCCATAGGAAAAATTTTTACTGTATGTCTTTCTGATAAAGGTCTCATTTCTAAAACTGAGCCAAATTTATAAGAATTTAAGTCATTCCCAATTGATAAATGGTCAAAGGGTATCAACAGGCAATTGTTAGAGGAAGAAATTAAAGCTATCTATAGGCATGTGAAAAATGCTCTAAGACATTGTTGATTAGAGAAACCCAAATTAAAACCACTCTGAGATCTACCTCACATTTCTCAGATTGGCTAATATGACCGAAGAGAAAAATGATAAATATTAGAGATGTGGGAAATTTGGAACACTACTGCATTGTTGGTGGAATTGTGATCTAATCATTCTGGAGAGCAATTTGGAACTATGCCCAAAGGACTATAAAACTGTGCATACCATTTGATCTAGCAATACCACTATTAGGTCTGTATCCCAAAGAGATCATAAAAAAAGGGGAAAGGGAGGGGCGGAGCCAAGATGGCGGAGTAGAAACAGCTCATCCAAGCCACTCTGCCCCCAGATTCCCCCCAAACTATGTAAAAGGGGACTCTGAACAACTTCTGGAGCCCCAGCACCCACATAATGACACAGAGAAGCTAACCTCCCACTGAGGACAGCCCAGCAGCCCTGCAGGAAGGACCAGCTCAACGGTCTGGGAGCTGGCAGTGCGCAGAGCACAGAGCGCGGGAAGCCTAGTCGAGCCGGAGCTGAGGTCCCCTTGAGCCGAGGTTTTAGCCCCAGGGCACCAGGGCCAACAGCTGGCTGGAGGAACCCCAGAACACCAGGAGCTGTGGCGACTCTAGAATTATCAACATAGACATGCCTAGGACAAAGTAAAAGGTTAGTGTCCTATGGACTTTGGGACCTGTATTTGGGGAATGCGTCAGCTTCCTCCCCTGGGGGCTAGAAGCCGCTGAAGAGACACTCCATTTTGTTGTTTTCAGACGCAGCTCCTGGCCTGCAATTAATTGTAGGGAGATCCAGTGATCAGTCTTGGGGGGTAATCGCTCTTGCTTTAACCTCCCTGGATCTGGATTGTGATCTAGGGTGGAAGTCGTGGGTGGGTTTACAGCTTGCCAGAAACGGAAGTTGCCCCCCACACGTTCGGGACGAAAATTCCTCTAGCTGGCCTTAAAGCAACAAGCTGTGTGGCAACAAGCCCAAAAGTCAAGTAATTAAGTGGCAACATGCCAAGGCAAAGGAAACAGAAAAATGCAACCCTAGACTCCTATTTTGGGGGCATAGAGCAGGAAAAGGACTATGAGGTCAGAAGTCCTGCTCCAAAAGCCCCAGGGGAAAACATGAGCGGGTTGCAGGCCATAGAGGACCTTAATAAGGACTTTAAAAATCAAATAAGAGAAGTGGAGGAAAAATTGGAAAGAGAAATGAGAAGGATGCAGGAAAAGTATGAAATGAGGGTCAACAGCCTGACTGAGGAAAACAACACCTTAAAAAATAGACTAACTCAAATGGCAAAGGAGGCCCAAAAGGGCAATGAGGAGAAGAATGCCTTAAAAAGTCGAATTTGCCAGATGGAAAAAGAATCTCAAAAGTTCACTAAGGAGATTCATTCCTTCAGAGTTAGACTGGAGCAAATGGAAGCTAATGACTTTATGAGAAATCAAGATGCTGTTAAGCAGATCCAAACAAATGAAAGATTAGAAGGCAATGTGAAATATCTCATGGGAAAAACCACTGACCTGGAAAATAGATCCAGGAGAGACAATTTAAAAATTATTGGACTACCTGAAAGCCATGATCAAAGAAAGAACCTAGAAATCACCCTTCAAGAAATTCTCAAGGAAAACTGCCCTGATGTTTTAGATCCAGAGGGCAAAATAGAGGTTGAAAGAATCCACCGATCACCTCCTGAAAAAGATCCCAAAAAGAAAACTCCCAGGAATATTATAGCCAGGTTCCAGAATCCCCAGATCAAGGAGAAAATACTACAAGCAGCCAGGAAGAAACAATTTCAATATTGTGGAAACACAATCAGAATAGCCCAGGACCTGGCAGCTTCTACACTGAGGGATCGAAGGGCATGGAATATGATATTCCAGAGGGCAAAAGAACTGGGAATGAACCCAAGGGTCACCTACCCAGCAAAACTGAGTATTTTGTTTCAGGGGAAAATATGGTCATTCAGTGGAATAGAGGACTTTCAAGCATTCCTGAGGAAAAAACCAGAATTGAATAGAAAATTTGACATCCAGACACAAGAAGCAAGAGATGCCTGAGAAGGTAATCAGGAAAAGAAATCAAAAGGAACTTATCAAAGTTGAACTATTTACATTCCTATATGGAAAAGCAATAACTGTGACTGATGATATCTTTCTCACTATGAAAATAATGGAAGAAGGGTGTGTGGTCATATGAGTACATATGTGAATGTGTGTGTATATGGTTACAGTTATATATGGATAGAGGGCATAGGCTGAATTTGTTGGGAAGGGAGAATACTCAAGGGATGAAATTATGAGGTGAGAGAGGAAAGTGGCAAGAGGAGATGGGGAGAGACAGGGTAGGGTACAGGATAAACTATCTTATGTAGAAGAAGCAAGGGGAAGTGGTTGCAAGTGGGGGAAGAATAGGAAGGCAAAAAGGCAAAACCACATTCTCATTGAATTTGGTTCAGGGAGAGAATGACATACATGCTAAATGGGATATCTCAACCTGCAGCAGAATAGGGGGAAGGGGGATGAGAGGAGGGAAGATGGATGGGAGGGCATCCTTGGGGGGAGGGGTGGTTGGAAGTACCCACTATAGAAGAGGGACAGGATCAAGTAGGGAATGGACCAGGTGGGGGGTGGGATGAGTGGGAGGGAATTGTAAGCAGCCTTGTACAATATATCTACTATGATAATATTTTGCATAGCTAGACATGTACAACATATACTGAATTACTTATCTCCCAAGAGGGAATGGGTGACAAGGGAAGAAGGAAATGGATCTGAAATTCGAGGTCTTAACATTAAATGTTTCAAATATATATAAATACTATTATTAATACTCTTTTGCTTATAATTGGGAGATAAGATGTGCAGGCATTGGGACACAAAGATTCACCTTCCTCTAATGGAAAAGTCGAAGGGGGTATGGGAGAAGGCATGGGAGAGAGCAGATTGGAGGAAGCGATATCTTGTGGGACTGCTATTCTGGGAGGTTGGGTAGGGGAATAATGGGCGGAAAATGATTGTAACTCAAAATCTGGCAGAAATGAATGATGTAAAACAGAAGTTAATAAAGCATTTGTTTAATAGAAAAAAACAAAACAAACGAAAAAAAAGGGGAAAGGACCCACATGTACAAAAATATTTATAGCAGCTCTTTTTGTGGTGGCAAAGAATTGCAAATTGAGGGAATGCCCTTCAATTGGGGAAGACTGAACAAGTTGTGGTATATTAATGTAATGGAACGCTGTTGTGCTATAAGAAATGATGATTAGGAGGATTTCAGAAAAACCTGGAAAGACTTGAATGAACTGATGCTTAGTGAAATGAGCAGACCCAGGAGACCATTGTAGCCAGTAACAGCAATGTTGTGTGATGATCAGTCATGATAAATGTTAGCTCTTCTCAGCAATACAATGATCTAAAACAATTTAAAAAGATTTATGATGTAAAATGTTATCCACATTTGAGGAAAGAACTGTGGAGTCTGAATGCAGATCAAAGCATACTGTTTTTTCTTTCTCTTTTTCCTTCTTCATGGTTTTCCCCTTTTGTTCTGATTTCACAACATGACTAATGTGGAAATATGTTTAATATGATTGTACATGTATAGCCTATATTATATTGCTTGACATTTTGGGGAGTAGAAAGGAGAGGGAGGGAGAAAAAATGTGGAACTCAAAATACTATAAAAGTAAATGTTGAAAACTAAAAAACTAACTAAATAAAAAAAAAGTATGATGTTAAACCAATAGTTTAATCTTTACAGAGAGTACTGACTTTCCCAAAGAGGAGCTTATGCTCTATATTCCACAGGCCTCTTTGAAAACACTATGCCATTGCTGGAGGACAATGTATAAATTAGCAATTTTTTTTTTGGAAGGCAGTTGGGGTTAAGTAACTTGCCCAAGGTCACACGGCTAGGTTTTTGTTTTTTGTGTGTGTGTTAAGTGTCTGAGGCCGGATCTGAACTCAGGTCCTTCTGACTCCGGGGCTGGCACTCTACTCACTGCACCACCTAGCCGCCCCAAAATTAGCAATTTTTTGAAGGGGAAGATTTTGGATATGTGATTTCTTCTGTGTAGGACTCCTGATATGAAAATTCTCCACACTGATGCAGATCAACAACTCATCTGAAACTTATAGAGAATTGTCTGGGATGCTGAGAGGTGAAGTGATTGACTATGCTCACTCTTCTAGTAAGTTTAAGTAGAACTTGAACCGACATCTTTCTAATTTTAAAATCCTCTATGGGATTTTTATTGATGAAATTACAGATAGTTTAATTGGTTAGCCAACAAACATTTATTAAGCACTTACTAATGAACATTAAAATCAAGGAATGAGAAGAATGCTGCCTGACCCTCATTGTCTCTTCTCTTTTTCAGTTGGCTCACTCACCACAACCTGTCAAAAAAGGGGAGGCCAAACAGTGATAAACTTTTTCAGGGTTCTAGAGGTGACCCTGGTGAGGCATACTCTGCTCCTACAACTATACACTATAGCTCATGAGACCTCAGTGTCATGCTTTCCATTTAACAAATCAGCCAGATGAAATCCAATAACTTTTAAAATTAAAATATATATTATTTATTTGTTTTTAGCATTCTTTTCTTTTTAAATTTTGAGATCCAAATTCTCTCCCTGCCTCCCACCCCATCCCCTTATTCATTAAGAAGGTAAGGGTATTAAATGTGAAATCATACAAAATGTTTCCATATTAGCCATATTTTTTTTAGAAAAGCAAGAAAAATAAAGAAAGTGAGAAAATTATAATTCAATCTGCACTCAGAGTTCATCACTTCTCTTTCTGGAGGTGGATAGCAGTTTTTCATCATGTGTCCTTTGGAATTGTCTTGGATCATTGTATTCATCAGATAGCCATGTCTTTCACAATTGATCATCATTATAACATTGGTGTTACAGTGCACCATGATGTCTTGGTTCTCATTTCACTTTGCATCAGTTCAGACAGATCTTGTCATGTTTTTCTGAAACCATCTCCTTCAGTATTTCCCTCAGCATATTAGTAGTCTATCACAATCATATGCCATGACTTGTTCAACCATTTCCCAATTGACAAGCCACCCCTCAATTTCCAATTCTTTGCTACCACAAAAACATCTGCTGTAACTATTTTTATATGTATAGGTCCATTCCCTTTTCCTTTAATCTCTTTTAGATACAGACTAGTAGTGGATTGATGAGTTGAAGTGTTTGTGCATTTTAATAGGGACTAGTTTCAAATTTTTCTCCAGAATAGTTGTACCAGTTCACTACTCCACCAACAGTTCATTAGTGTACTTATTTTTTTCCATCATCCTTTTTGGTATTTGTAATTTCTTATAGGAGAAAGTGGTATGTCAGAGTGGTTTTAATTTGCATTTCTCTAATCAATAGTGCTTTAGAGAAATTTTTCATATGATTACTTTGATTTCATATGACTAGCTTTGATTTCTTTTTCAGAAAACTGTTTGATTATATTCTTTGAATATTAATAAATTGGGGAATGGCTCTTATTTTTGTAAATCTGCACTCATTTTTTATTTGAAAAAAAATGAAGCCTTTATTAGAGAAACTTCCTATAAAAATTTTTAATGTTATTTCAGTGTCTACAGAATCTTTTAGCATAATGTAGTTTCCCTGATTATTTATTTTAACTAGGTCTATTTTTGCTTTTGCTTTGTCTGAGATCATGATTGCTACCCCTGCCTTTTTTTTACTTCAGCTGAAACACATTAGATTCTTCTCCAGCCCTTTATTTTGACTTGATGCCATTTTGTTTCAGGTATCTCTAGTAAAAAAACATATAATTGGATTCTGGTTTCTAATCCATTCTGCTATATGCTTCCATTTTATGGGTAAGCTCATCACATTCACATTCACAGCTATGATTACAAACTGTATTTAGCTCTATCCCATTTTCCTGTCTCTATCCTGTCCTTCCTCAAAAGTCTATTTTGCTTTTAACCATTGCCTCCCTTAATCTACCCTCCACTCTCCTTGCTTTTATTCCCTTCCCCTTCTATTTCAGTATTGAGTAAGTTATATTTCTATACACAACTCAGTATGTATAGCTATTCTTCCTTCTTTGGATTAAAGCTGATGAGACTGAGATTTAAGCATTGCCTGATACCCCCTCCCTTTCATTTCTCCTTTCATTATAAAAACTCTTCTTATCTGCCTCTTTTATGGGGAAAAGGTTTTTTCCTTTCTGCTTTTTCTGTTCCTCCTTATCTCAAAGCATCCTTCTTTCTTATCCCTTCATTTCTGGGACATCATTCCAACAAAATTGACTCAAACTCATGTTATATGTCTATGTAAACTCCTTTTAACTGCCCTAATAATAATAAAGTTCTTAGAAGTTACAAAACACCATCTCCTCATATAAGGATGTAAACAGTTTAACTTTATTGAGTCCCTTATTATTGCTCTTTCGTGTTTATCTTTTTATGTTTCTCTTGAGTCTTGTGCTTGAATGTAAAATTTTCTATTTATCTGGTCTTTTCATCAGGAATGTTAAAATGCCCTCTATTTCATTAAATGTCCATTTTCCCCCTGAAGGATTACATTTAGTTTTTTCTGGGTAGATATTCTTGGTAGTTATCCTAGCTCCTTTGCCTTCTATTCTTTTTTGTTTGTTTGTATGTTCTGGTCTTTTTTTTGAAGGGGGAAGGCAGAGCAATTGAAGTTAAGTGACTTTCCCAAGGTCACACAGCTAGTAAGTGTTAAATGTTCAAGGCTGGATTTGAACTTAGTTCCTCCTGACTCCAGGGCCAGTGCTCTATTCACTGCACCACCTAGCTGCCCAATTCTTTGCCTTCTAGAATATCATATTCCAAGTCCTTCACTTCTTTAAAATGGAAACAGCTAAATCTTATGTGATCCTGACTCTGTTTCCATGATATTTGGATTGTTCCTTTCTGGTTACTTGAAATCTTTTCTCTTTAATCTTGGAGCTCCGGAATTTGGCTAACATTTTCATTTTGGAATCTCTATTAGGAAGTGATTGGTAGATTCTTTTAATCTCTGGACTTGTCTGCTGGACAAATATGTTCCTCACTAGCTGATTTTCTGGGGCTGCTCTTTTCAGGGAATGCTGAGGGAATAATCTCAACAAAAGCAGAAACTCTAATTCTGGGATATGCAGAGATTTTCCAGGTCTGTTCTCTTGATTCCACCCTGTTAGAAACTTTAAACTTAGTATCTGCAGAACTTCTATATATTTACTCACTTAGCTAAACTCTGAGAGGTTTCCAACTATTAGGTAGTGGGTAGCAATGTAACAAAAAGCAAAGATAAAGCCTGTTCTTCTTTAGTTCACTGTTCTAAGCAGCAGATAGCAGTTCAAAGCCTTTCTGCCTGTAGGTCACCCTTTAAATAGCAGATATCAATACAAGCTCTGAGATATTTTCCCATCCTTGACTTTGGCTTTTTCCTAAGATTATCTCTCTACTGAACTCTTTTAAGCTCTGTCATTCTACTTTTCTGAAGCAAGATGTCTTCAACAAGATTAATCACCTCTATCTTTTTGTGACAAATAGAAATTCACATTTCTGTCATTTGTACCATATCTAGGCAATCATGCATTCATTCCATAGCCACTAAATTATTCTAGGAATCAGAGTTTTTCAACTGTTACCTTCAAAGTCTTTATGTCCTTCATACACAAATAACACACCAGCCATTTACCCCCAAGTATTGTTTCTCTGAGAAACTGCTTTTTTCAGTGTTCCTCTCATGACTGCCCTTGGTTCTTCTTCCTTAACTTAGCAAAACTCATGTCTTTACATTTAATGTAAAAGGCTTCCATTTACCTCAGAATCATAGAACCTTAGAGTTAAAATTTAATTATATAAATCTAATCTATTTGAGGGGGAATTTAGAAATGATCTATTCCAGATTCCTTCTTGATATAGCAACTCATTTGATATCATTGCCAGATAGTTATCTAGCCTCTGTTTGAATGCTTCCAATGGACTTTGCAAAGCAGCCCATTGCATTTTGTGAAACTCTAGTTGATAAATTTTTCCTTATATAAAATCTCATAGGAGGGGCGGCTAGGTGGCACAGTGAGTAGAGCACCAGCCCTGGAGTCAGAAGGACCTGAGTTCGGATCCTGCCTCAGACACTTAACACCCACAAACAAAAAAAAAACAAAAACCTAGCCGTGTAACCTTGGGTGAGTTACTTAACCCCAATTGCCCTCCAAAAAGCAAAAAAAAAAAAAATCTCATAGGAACCTCAATCTCATTTTCTTGGTTCTGCCTATTGGAACAGAAGAAAATAAGTTAATTTCCTCTCTTGTACTTTTGAATTCTTCAGACAAATGAAGAAAACTAACATCTCTACTAATATCTCTACTCTTGTGATGTTCCTTTGTTAAAATAAATATGAGATCATCAGCATCTTCACCTCTCTTTGGATAATTTTTAACTTGTTAATGCCAGTGAAGTGACATTACTCTTTTTTAAAAAAGTGTAACTTGATTACAAATATACTATTGATTTAGTTATGATTTGGTCCAACCATTTTGGTATCAGTGTGGAACTATGTGAGAAATGTGATAAAACTGTCCAAATACTTTTTCTCAGTAATCCCATAACCAGGAAAAATAAATTACAGAAATTGGAGTCACATGTATACGAAAATATTCACAGCAGCACTTTTATGGTAGAAAACTCCAATTAAAAAACAAAATTAGAGGAAAATAGATACTGGTTGACTGTGATAATGACTGAATGTATTTTGGCCAATGAATAAAAAGGGATATTATAAGATTGATGAATATGAAGAATTTAGAAAATCACGAGAAGACTTGTAAGGATTTATGCTGACTAAAGAAAGCAGAACCAAGAGAACAACATGCACAGTTTTTCTAATAATATAAATGGAGACAGAATCATAAGAACCGCTGATACCTAATGTTGCAATATAAATGCTGTTTCTTGGTAGAGAGGTGATAGACTGTGGAGGTAAAATATTACACATTTTGATTATTGTGTTCACTGTATTAGTAACTTACTTTTATAGTAGAGGTTATGGGAGATTATTGGGAAATGATTGTGATATAGAAATTAGATACATTAATAAAACATTAAAAACAAAGTCTCTGTTGTTATTTTCTACTAGCACTATTAGTAGTACTCCTCTTGTAAGCAATTATTTGATTTACACAGTCCAAGTTTCATATATAGGATCATTAAATTTTGGCAATAACAATGCATTATTATGAATTGTAGAATGTTAGACTATCCAAAGGTTACAAGGAAACAAACATGAAAAGTGTAAAGGTTGTCAACAGTCTTTAATTGAAGTGATTCAATTAATCAGTCAATAAGCATTTATCATCTACTTTGTCAGGTATTGTGCCTAGTGCTAGGGATACAAATGCAAAAGTATAACAGTTCCTGTCCTCAAGGAACTCATATTTTACTAGAGGATACTAGATATCTATAGGATATACAAAAATATACAGTAATAGGGAGGGGGCAAATAACTGGAAGAACTAGAAAAGGATTCTTGAATTGAGGGCTCTTTAATTGAGCCTTGAGGGGACATAGGGATTTCAAGAGGCAAATATAAGAAAAGACCACGCTTATATGAAAGACAACCTCTGTAAAGGCACAGAGGTAGCAGATGTGATGTCATGTACAGGGAACAGCAAGTAGAATAGTTTGACTGGAGTACAGAGTGTGTGAGGAGGAGTAATGTTTAATCAGTCTGGAAAAATGAGCTGGAGACAGAATAAGAAGGGATTTAAATGTCAAACAGAAATATTTGTACTTTGTCCTAATGGCAATGAAGCCTCTTGAATAGAGGAGTGACATGGTCACACCTACACTTCAAGAATTTCAATTTGGAAGCTGTGAAGAGGGTTGGAGAGAAGAGAGCTCTGAGTAGGGGGATGCCAATTAGAAGACAGTTGCAATATTCCAGAAAAGAGATGACTCATAGGTAGTAATAGAGAATGAAAGAGAGAGGTTGTTGATGGCTCTTGGATTTTTTTTTTAATAAGAAACATCAAAAGAGTAAGATTAGGGGAGAGGAAGATTAGTGATAGTCTTTTTTTTTTTTTTTTTAGATTAGTGATAGTCTTGACAGAAGTAGGGAAGTAACAAGAAGGAAAGGTTCAAGCAGGAAAGATAATGAATTCTCTTTCATCCAGGTTAATTTTGAGATGTCTCTGGGATATCTATGTAGAGATGCCAATCAGGAAGTTAGAAATTTAGAACTGGGGACATGTCAGACATAAAGTCTGAATATGTACATTTGAGAATTATCTCCATAGAAGTGATAGCAGAATGCATAGGAATCTCTTAATGAGATCACTAAGAGAAAGAACATAGAGAGAAAAAAGAGGAAAGAGCCTAGCTCAGAGACCTGAGTTAAGGAGTTATGGTCAGATATGGACATTTCAAAGTCATTTTATTGGAATGTAGAAAAAGATCTCTAAGATCATGGCTATGGTCAAACTTATATGTAGCTGAGGTGGGGGGTAAGCTGAAGATTTTGGTAGCTAAGGAAATTTATAAACTGGGGATCAAAAAATTTGATCAAATAAGTTGAAATCCCCAAATATGAGGGCAGTATTTGGGGGTAGAGATGAAGACTGTGATCCAGGTATTGGATTCTTAGAGAGGAGAGAATAACCATAATGACCTGGATAGAATGATATATTTGGAGGCACTGAATCTTAGAAAAGGAGAGGTTGTTGGGGAGGTCTTATGGCAGTCAAGGGAAGTGAAAACAACAACAAAACCAAACTAGGTTAACCAATGCACGGTCTTTAAACTCCACTGCTACTCAAGGGTAGGTGTGAATAGAATGTGAGCAAGGGAGGGGAGGGCCAATGGTAATAATCAGCCAATGTTAAGCCAGCACAACTGGCTTATCATCAGTATACACATATGCATTGGAACAATGTTAAGTGAAAGAGAGGAAGATCCCCAATGTTGATAAAGTCACACTTGATGGACAGACATGGATGGATTGCTATCAGGGTGTGCTGGTAAATGTTTAACAATTTGCTCCCCAAAATGTATATATGATATGCTTTGAATTTTAATTTGTATCGTTAACATTTTCTCCATCATTCTTATATATTTAGAAATCAATAAAACAACAGATCCTCAATTTGTAGTGTTTTCTGATTTCTGAAGTATAAATACAATGACAATTTCACAATTGGCTCTTACAAGTTGGTATGTGACCCCACCACATCTCTGGTTGTGCTCTATATCAACGTTAGGAGTACTCACATACATGAAATAGCAGAGCCATCGGGCCACTGGAGTGTAACAGTTGAATGTACTCAATAACCCACATTCTCATAGAGCTATCTTTGAAAGCATGAGTTTAATTTACTTAAGTTTATTGAATTAAAGTACACATTGATCATGCTGAAGAAATTTTAGCCTACAATCACGCAAATCATTGTTCATAATGATGAGAGTTAACTCAATTGGATAATTGCTTTGTGTTAGGAATTTTGCCTTAGCACATTTTTACAGTGAATTACACTTATCACAGTGATACAGAGAAGGCACCCACCCAGGAAGAAATTAGGGAATCATAAAATTTGAGAATTAGAAGACTTCTCGGGAACCATCTTGTCCAACCCATACATGAAATGAATTCCTACTATAGTATTGTTGTTATTATTACTGTTCATCTTTTGTCCTTATCCTTGAAGAGGACCAGTGACATCATGAGGGTGATGTCTTGACTCATGCATGAATTACCTGACAAATGATTGTCTAGCCTCTACATGAATTACCTAAATTCCAAATCAAAACTCAAGACTTTTCATTTATCCCTGTCAATTCCATATTGTTGATTTTTACTCATAATTTCAGCTTACTGAGATAGTTTTGAAACCTAATTCTGTTATGCTGCACATTAATGATTATTTCTCACTCTGGGTCACTGCAAATTTAGTAAGTATGTTTTCTATTCCTTCATCCAAGTCACTGATTAAAAAGGTTGAACAGAACTGAGCCAAGAACAATTCCCTGTGGCATTCCATTAAAGACTTTGAGGTTGACATCAAGCTATTAATCAACATTGTAGGTCTTACTGTGTTATGCATGTCTTGTGGTTCAATGACAAGAGTGCTGGATTTGAAGTCATAGAACCTGAGTTCAGATTTGAGTTCTGCTACTGTGTGATCTTAGGTAAGTTACTTGTTTTCTGGTCTTAGTTTCCACATCTGTAAAATGAAGGCTTTGGACTTGATTACCCTTGAGTTTGTTTCCAATGCTAAATCTATGATCCCATGATCTGTAAGACTGTCACAAGAAACTTTTTTCAAATGTTTTGATGAAGTCCTTGTATGTTATACCTGCACCACTCCCCAGTATAACAGTGTAGTAACCCTATCAAAAAAGGAAATAAAATTAGTTTAACAAATTTCTTTTGCTCTAGTTTATGTTATATTAAGAGAAAATGAAAGCCACCAATCAGAAAATAAGGAGACCCAAGTAAAAGAAGAAATATTGTGGAGTCATACAGGGAATGTTTCCCACCCCAAGGACAAGGATTTGGGTCTTATCCAGGTACTATCTGGGGCACTATGTTCTGGGAATTTTATGTGTAAAGTCACTGGGGATGATACTAGGAGATATTTTTGCAATAATTCAGATATTAAAGGATAAAAGAATATAAATGAAAACAATTTATTATTTGTTATGGAAGAAAGGAAAAGGAAAGGACCGTGGTGATTCTAATAATAATGGTGATAAGCAGGTGAAGGATGGATGGATAAGGCTTTATGCATTTTGTCCTTTTTTGTTGTTTATTTAAAACAAAATATAAGTCAGATGAGTAATATATTGGACCGATTTGAGATGCATTGTAGCAGATGGAATCAGCCATCTGTCCAGGAACCTGTCTCCCTGGAACGGAGAAAGGCTATAGCAGATTTGCTTGGAAGTTCTAATTTGTCACTAAAGTGGGTCTAGAAAACACATCTAGGGATTGTGTCAGCTTTAAATATTATCAGGAGGGGGTAACAGTGTGCTCTAGTGGAATGAATATTGGCTCTGGAGTCAGAGAACCTGGGTTTAAATTCCATCTGTGACTCGTACTACCCATGAGCCTTGGGAAATTCCTTACCCTCTTTGGGCCTTAACTTCTCCCTCTGCAAAATGAAGGAGGCTGAATTACAAGACTTACTAAGTCCTGCCATCTGTATAGATATGACCCTGTGACCCAATATCAGAACCCAGCACCATGCATTCAGAGAAGCAATTGTTTGCATGTGTTATTGTCTGCAGGAATCTGCACCTGTTAATCCTACTCTACATGGGATGATAACTAGCTATGGGACAATTAAAGAGTTTCCAGGCATTGCAAGGCACCTATACTTCTAGACTGGTCATTGCCATTCTATACTGACAATTTATACTATACCATTTGTAAGGAATAGTTAATTGAATTTAATTTGATGCAAGTTAGCTGTGCAATCATCGTGATTCTGGGAGGCCTACATTTCTGTATTTTTAGTATAAGGATGTGTGACACTGTAGCAACATTTACTTAAAACATATTATGTGGATTAGAAAATTCTAGTAGTCTTAGAAATCTTGTATCCATTGAGAGAATGATAAACTCTGATAAATATATTGATATACTAAAATGCATAATTTTCTCAGAATTACAGACATTCCCAAATGGAGGAGTACAACAACATGACTTTGTAGTATGATATGCCATGAAATTTATCCAAGAAATGGAGATAAACATGATTCAATGGCTTGGGAGGTTGCGTTACTTAAACCTTTTGAAATCTTATAAGATACAATGAAAGCCAGACTTGGAAAAATAGACTATTGATTGAAGTTATACTTAATATCCAATGTGATATAGTATGATTTCATGGTAAAGAATGTACAAAATCTTGTGAATTAAGAACCAAATTCTACCAAGCAAGTTATTGCAGCAAAAGAAAGACTGCATGTTAAATTTTTTTTAAAGATGTGAAACATAAAATCGTGTTAGTTAATAAATTTATTGCTTTTCTCTTCTAATTTGCACACCATTTTAATTCTTCTAGTAGATAGACTTATAGATCTACTCATAGAACCAGTTCAATTGACTCAATCAAATATTCTTTCCTTTACACCACAGTGTCTTGGGATTGGGGGTGGGAAGAGGAAATGATATTCAGAGAATTAGCATTTCAAATGAAGTAGTGAAAAACAATTAATTTATTTATTGAACAAATCTTTATTTAGCACACATGATGTGCAAGACCCAAAATTCTAAATATGAATGTTGTAAACCATGACACGAAACGAAAACCTTATTTATGACAAAAACAATGAAGAACTTATATCAACCAATGTGGATCAGAGGATGATGTTTACATGGTATAAACATTATTGGAACATATCTATTTAAGAAAAAATAAATTGATTTTTCTTTATAATTCAATCCAGGAAACATTAAGTATCTAACTATGTGCTTGGCTTTGTGCTTGGCATTGGGGCTATGTAGACAAAAATAACATAATCTTTGCCCTTGAGGAACTTTTAGTTTACTGGCAACAGAGATTGTGTCAATATATATACACAGATAAGTAAGAGTATTTTTAAAAGTATCTTTTTTTTAAAAGAAAGTGCATAATCTGATCTCTAATTTTTATTCCATGCACTAGATTGCACTGAAATCCTTTAAGTAGTATAGGAATAATGTTTATTTGAAAACATATATTTCTCTATTTTACTTCATGAATGTGTCTCCACAAATCAAACTTAACATTTATATTAATTCTATTCAATCAAATATCAGTCAATGTCCTTAAAACATAAAAGTCTCATGGGGGAAAAACAGACATAAAAGGAAGCTCTGAATGTCCAGTGGTTGAGAAAAGACAGAGATCTTTTAATCTGTCATATCATCTGCTAAATACGTATACATAGATATATGTATATATACTGCATATATAGCATATGCACCACATTTAATTATGTAATTATAGAAATTATATATATGAACTGGAAGAGATAATAGAATTAATTATTGGTAGTTACCATTGATCCTTATATGTTTTCTTTTTTAAAGCTTGATTAAGCATTATATATTTATATTTTCATATATACATGGACATACATACATACATAGTTTTCTTTTTTAAAGCTTGATTAAGCATTATATATTTATATATTCATATATACATGTACATACATACATACATAGAGATGCATATGCACAAACACACAAATGGGTCACACTCCTGTGCAGCCCTCTTTAGCTATAATGGTGACAGTAACAGAAAAATAGATAGAAAATATTAAGAATAGCAGATTTTAGACTGTCTACAAACATTAATTTATTTCTTGGTACTCTTAATGTATAAAGTTTGTCCAATGACCAAAGAGTTGAGCCACTACTAGAGGAACTGAGCCACATCCATGTTGATATTTTTGCCTAACCTTGAGGAACTGGGTAACCATAGGTGGTGGAGGTTTTGTTCCTACTCTCTGTTCTGTACCCAGGGATCCCTGTACCCATAGGTGATCCTTGCTGGAAGTTGTAGTGCCAAAGCAATATTCACAGTGCCCAAGTCACTAGAAATATACCCACATGGTACTCAATTATAAAATATAATAGACTCTCCATAGAGAAGACAGAAGCAAAACATTTATTCAAACACCAGAAAACCAAATTCCAACACCAGGAAACCTATTCCATCATAGCAACATAGAAGTTAATGCACCAATACATAGCAGAGAGCCATACCATCCATTAGCTTTCCCACAAACCAATACAAGCTTAGCTGGCAAACACCAACTTTTACTCACAAACCTAGTTGTCTGCTTATCTACCATTCTCTCTCCTCCCACCATCTAGCTGTTATGATTTCCATCTTCCTGTGGGCTCTGCTCGACCCTTCAGCAAACTCCTCCCACCATAGGCTCCATGTGATTACATTCAGCCTATTAGGGGGCAGAATTTTTTCAAAGCAGGGAAGGTCTTCAGATTTCCTTAGTCTTATTAAGGGGCAAGGAAGATCTTCAAATTCCCATTCCCATTACAGAAGTCCAGACTAAAGTTTCTTCTGGTTCCTTATACCACCCAGCTCCCCCAATTTTTCTGGTAGATCCTTATCAATACATAAGACAATCCCAGTAGAACTCTTAACATAACTGATTGACAAGCAGACAAAATCAAACAAGCAACAGTTACATGTGGGGCTCTGAAAAGGAATCAAAACATTGACAGTTGATTGGCATCAGACACACAAAACTTTAACAGACCCACAAATCACACAAGCCTCTACAAGTATCCTTGAAAGGTCATTACTTGTTCAACTTAGGGACTCGAGCTCCTTCGACCACTCCTTGTTCTCTAGCCAGGTGTGCAGTTGAGAAGGAGTTGAGTCCTGGGGAAGCCTTCCTCCAGTGAGAGGGGAATCCTTATCGCACATTCTTTTGTACATTACCTTGGTGCTCCCAGGATTGGTTTTACTTATGGCTCACATACAAGGTGTCCCCAAAAAGGGACAGGAGTAAAAGAAGGACTAACTGTACAATGTGAGACAAGTCTGATACATATAATTTATTCTTACACAGAAGAAGAATGCTAGACATAGAACACTCACAAGCACACAGTTGACAAACCATTCTCATCTCTTAAAATTAATCAGAACGCTGGGTAGTATTCAGGACTGTATTTCCCATTTCCCCTGTACACCTGTACCACACTGTACAAACCACTTTGGGAGCACGTCTGTTGGTAAATGTTTCGGTTTGGACCCATCATTTTGTTGGTGGTTATTCTGAAGAGTACACAGGCTTTTACTGCCATATTCCTTTTCTTGATGCTGTTATGATGTCATTTGCTCTTCTCATTGCACCCAGGACCTCAAGATATCTTGAACTTTCAAGATTATCTCCAAGCCTAGACATGTCTAACTTGAGAACTATATTTATTCATATTATCAGGAGAAGAAACGAAAATATATAAAGGTTAGCAGGATTCTAGGTCCAAGTTCACCTACTTGAGTAACTTCCATGTGGCATGATGGCAAGGTGAGGTGAGGTTAGCATCATCCATTCCTCCAGTCTTTTCCATGGAAAAGTCAAAGCAGGTAGTGATCTATTTGCCACATGAGAGAGCTGTATTCAAGAGGATTTAGTTAGAAGCT
>WOXC01000122.1:0-31470 GCA_011680675.1 Gymnobelideus leadbeateri
CCAAAAGGGGTCATGCCCAGGTTCAGTCAGAGAGCAGACCAGAGTAAAAGGCTGCAGAGAGCTAGGCAGAAACTGTTCAACAAAGGCTGGAGCAAGAGTCCATGAGAGGGAAGAGGTCAGCCCAGAATTAGTCAGGTAACACTATGTTTTAGAGAGAAGGCATCAACAAAGGCTGGTTTGTTTCATGCAAAGTCTTTAAATATATTGGCGTTCTTTTATGGAGATAGTCACTCTTCACACCACTGTGTCACTGAGCAACATCTATCCTGAAAAGATGAAGATTTGTAACCACTGAGAACATTCAAATGAATGAGCTTTAGGCTCTGAAGGCAGTTCCAAGGGAGTTCTTGGCACAATTTGAGCAATGGTGACATAATTGGGAAAAGCATATAGTCTACTGGGGAAAAGGCTAAGCCTCCTCTTCCCTAGGCACAATTTCCTTCAATGCATCACCCAAGTAAAACCTCCCTGAGGCCTTTCCTGATACTCTCAGGTTCTAGTCCTCACCCCCAAATTCCCATTTATGGGTTTTATGCATATTCTGCATATACTTGTATGTGTATATTTTTCTCCTATAGTATGTAAGCTCCTTGAGGGCATAGGTACATGCCTAGCATGCGGGAGGCACTCAATAAATGCCTAGTGATTGATGAATGGATCGTTATCATGATGACAATGTACTATACGGGAGTGCTATAGACCACAGCACTCTGTCATCATGCACATTACAGACCATCAAGACAGAAGGAGGACAATTAATGTGATGGTTATAAGAATAATGGGATAATATGGGAAAGGGACCAAGTTATCTAACTTTGTGATAGAGAAGGAAAGGGAAGTTGTACACAGTCTTACACAGATCCTAGGATCCCAGGTTTAGAGTTCAAAGGGACCTTAAAAACTTCTGAGTCCAATCCTCAGTCTACAGATGAGTAAACTGGGGTACAAAGAGGTTAAGTCACATTAGTAATAATGATAAGAGTAGATTTCAAAAGGCTCAAAGAAAGTATAGGGAAGATACTATAAAATGATTTTTTTCTTCTTTTTAAAATCTGAAATAAGCTAATGAAAGCCTGATCAGAGTCCTGAGGAATATCTGAATTATCTTTCTAATCATTTTCAGAGAATGAATAAAATTATGGACAGAATGGGGACTGTCTCTGAAAAAGTTAAGGAATTTAAGTCTGTCTATAGTAAGTATATTGTAGTGACAGGGAAGTAATTTGTGTTCTGTTCCAGCTTTTCCACTAACTAGCTCTGTGAACTTGGGCATATTGCTATACTTTCGAAGGCTGTTTCTTCGTCTGGAAAAATGACATGATTGAACCAGATGATCCTTGGGTGTTCTTTCTAGCTCTCAGAATCAATGTGACTATGAATAATAAACAATCTTTCTTCCCTCAACAGGCCTGCCCAGCCTTCCCAGTTCAGCAAGAAGGTACCTCTACACTGGCATGGAACCAACTCCATTTAACCTTCCCAAGTATTTCACATAGCAATAGTGCCTGGTTCTCCTCCTGAAGATTTAAAATCATTTTGACCAAAACCCATACAGAACAAAGACATAACCATAGCTGGAAGAACCTTATTATTTCTAAGGAAGTTTTGAATCTTGTATAATTCAAGAAGACCTATGCTTTGAAAAGCACTGGAGGAGAAATCCTGTTCATTGTAAAAGTGCCACAGGGTTCTTTATAAAGTAGTATTGGAATCATTTTCATTTTATTTTATTGACATATTCCATTTCTATGTAGCAGATATGTTCCAACAAACTCCCAAACAGTTCCCTTAAAAAGTTTATTCATTGAAACAGTGTCTAAGTTAACAAAAAGGATAACTGTTGGCTTTGAACATTGGCACCATGGTGATAACTAAAAATCAGCCATCGAATTTGACGAGAGTTTTTTTGTCTTTCTATGTAGACTTTATTTATATGATTGTGGTCTTTATGCATATTATTCATTTTGTTCTTCTTTTTTAATATCTATCACATCATACAAGTCTTCCATGTTTCTTTGAGGTACTCGTATTTATCATTCTTTAAGATGTAGTGATATTCAATTATATTCATTTACTAGAACTTTTTCAGCCACTTCCCCATCTTTGGGTATATATTTTGTCTTCAGATTTTTTGACCATCACAAAAATAGCACTGGGAATATTTGTGCATGTGTGGGTCTTTTTTCTTGTCACTAACCTCCTTGGGGCTATTGGACTAAAATTTTAGATCCTTGGCATTCTCCACAGCAAGTCACCCCTCTATGAGGCATGGAAATCTGTAAAAAGAATAAATTTTAATGACACTATCATGAAGAATTCTGATGAGGAGATAAAGGAGAAACTGTCTAAAAAAAGACCAGTATGTAGGTAGAGGGAATTCAAAAAGCAACTTAAATTTTAACAAAGAATTGTATAGAAAATTTAGAAGCAAGGGCTTATAATGGAAGATGAATAAAAAACAGTGTTGCGGTCTTTCCAGAACAGTGTAAGGAGTGTTAAACCACAGAATAATCTGAGACTGAGGAGGAAAGCTAATGACCAAAAAAAATCACTTTGTAGAAACTGTGCTGTGAGCAAAGGGAAGATCAAAGGAGGAAGGAGACCAAAGTGCTCAGCATGGATATAATCAAGATCACAGAGAGAAAGTAGAACTAACTCTTACCTTGTCTCTGTTTCCTGCTAAAGAAAATGATCTTCCAACTGAGAAAGATAGAACAAAACATAGTTAATGGAGGAAAGAAACCCGAGATCACTGTGGTGAGGATAGGAAAACACCCAATTGCCCATAATGATTTAAAGTCATGAGAACTGGACAAACTATATCTAAGGGTACTAAAGAACCTAAGTTATGAATCATGCCACTTTCAGTGATTTGGGGGAAAGTATGGTGAATAAGAGAGACACTAGGACTCAAAAAAAGACAAATGTCCTAAGTTTTGCAAAGGAGAAGAGGATGGATTGCTTCTGAAAATGGTACGCTAGTGAGCTTATCTTTAATTCATAGCAAAATTATAAAATGGATTTTTAAAGTCATGGTTTGGGAGCATTTAGAAAGGGAAGCAGAAATCATTAAAAGTCAGCACAGCTTAATTAATCAATAGGAGGTTGTGCTAGATTAACTTCATTCCCTTTTGACAAGGTTACTGAACAGGTAGATCAGGAGAAACTGATAAAAATATCGTACCTAGATTCAGGAAAACATTTGACAAAATCTGTCTCCAGGTGGATAAGACGACACCATTCCTTTAGTGGTTTCTGAAACTAGTTGAATGACTAGAGTCAAGGAGTAATCATACATTTGTTCATTCAACATTTATTAAGAGTCTATTAGGTTCCAGGCATTGTTCTGAGCCCTAGGGAAACAAAAAGAGGCAAAATACAGTCCCTGCCCTCAAGGAGCTAACCATCAAATGGAGCAGACAACGCAAATATATACAAAGCAAGCTATCTATAGCACAAATAGGAAATAATTACAAGAGGGAAGGCACTGGAATTAAGAGGGAGGCTTCCATGTAGAAGGTGGGATTTTAGCTGGGACTTAAAGGAAGCAATAGTTGGCATGGAGGAGGGAAAGCATTCCAGACATGAGGGACAACCAGAGAGAATGCCCAGAGCTAAGTGATGAAAGATGTTTGTGGAACAACAGGAGGACAGTATCACTGGGTTTAAAAGCATATGTTGGGGAATAAAGTGTAAGAAGACTAGATATGTAGGAGGGAGTTATGTTAGGAAGGACTTTGAATGCCAAAGAGAGCATTTTGTATTTGCTCCTGGAGGCAATAAGGAATCACTGAAGTTTATTGAGGAAGGGGGTAACATCAGACCTGCTCATTAGGAAATTCCCTTAAGTCGATGAATGGAGGATGGATTGGGAGACTTCAAGCAGACAGACCTACTAGCAGATTATTGCAATAATTCAGGCATGAAGTGATACGGGCTTACAAAAGAGTAGTAATAGTGTCAGAAGAGAGTTCATGAAATGTTGCCTGAGATCAACAGACCTTGGCAACAGACTCAATATGAGGGTAGGTGGGAGAGATTGTGAGGAGTCCAGGATGATGCCTGGGTTGTGAGCCTGAGTGACTAGTAGGATGTTGCTGCCCTCTCCAGTAACAGGAAAGGTAGGGTGTGGGAGGGACTGAGGGAAAGAGAACAAGTTGAATTTTGGAGATACTGAGTTTAAGATGTCTACTGGACATGCAGTTTGAGATGTCTGAAAGGCAATTGGAGATGTGATATAGGAGGCCATTGGAGAGATTGGGTGTAATGGCAACCACACTGCTATACTCAGGGTGTCTGGTAGCACAGGTTCTTAGATCTGCTTTACTAGGAAAGATAAGAGTTTAAGGGGTGAACAATCTTTTTTTTTTTTAATTACATTCACTAGTTCAGGGGAAAAGTCAGCATTCTGAACTTCAGAGAAATAAAGACTGACAGGGCTTCTAACTGTCTGAGAAATTAACACAGATCAACAGACAGATCCAATTGTCTGACCAACATAATACATACATAGTTACCAGAGAGAGATGCACCAACATCTGGATTTTTCAAAGCCAAGGGCTCCTTAAAGGCTGCCCAGAGTCTTATCTAGTCAAATCACAAGAACACTGTTTCAATGAATGAGCCTCAAAGCAAAATGCTAACCTCAGAGTGTATGTGTGTGTGTGTGTCTTTGTGTGTGCATGTATGTATGTATGCATGTGTGTATATATGTGTATATATACATGTATATGTGTGTATATACATGTATATGTGTGTACGTATATACACATATATACACGTATATACATATATATACACACATACCCTTTTAGGAGCCAGAGGACATCACAAACCTCTTGACTCAGTGCCTAATTAGAAATTAGCAAAAGGTGTGAAAGTCTTCCTACAAGTAAACCTCCCCTAAGCAAGCTTTTCTTAATGAGCTCCACCTGAGGTCTGTGAAGGGTGGAGAAGATTTTATATTCCATTAACATTACATTGGGGCAGGATAAACAGATTTGAGAATCATCAGCAATGAGATGGCAATTAAATCCATGAAAGCTGATGAGCTCACCAAATGAAGAAGGATAGAGGAAGAAGAAAAGAGGGCCCCAGATAGAGCCCTGATGGACTCCTATGGGCCATGATCTGGACCCAGATCCAGCAATGAGACAGATAAGTGGAAGGGAAGTGATTTGGCCAGAGTCCCACAGCAGGTAAATGTCTGAGGCAGGATTCAAATTCAGGGCTTTCTGCTAACTGAAATGTTCTATCCACAAAGCCATCCAGATGCTTTTCCTCTACAGATTGTGCATGTTTAATAGATTTTTCTTCTCAGAAAATAGAACTACATATGTTGCCTTCATTGCATAAAAAAAAAATCTTCTAATTAACACTCAGGAAAAAAGGACAGTAATCACTAGAAACATTCATTAGTACAAGGTGAATGGAATAACTCCAGCTTCCTTGGAAAGAAGTTAGAAAATCTTAAAATAAGGATTTCATAAATGTTTCATTAGAATTTCCCTGGTGACACTTTCTTTGTTTTTGTTTGTTTCTTTCTTTGTTTTTTTGTATTAAATCGACATGAACTTTATTTTTTTTGGAATTAAATTTTATGTTTATTTTAGTTTACATCATTCATTTCCACAAGATTTTGAGTTACAAATTTTCTCTCCATTTTTCCCTACCCACCACCCCAAAACAGCGATCCCACTGAATATCCCCTCCCCTAATCTGCTCTCTCCCATATCTTCCCCCATTCCCTCTCCAAATTTCTAGTAGAGCAAGGTGGATCTCTATGCCCCAGTGCCTGTATATCTTATTTCCTAGTTACATGTAAAATAATTATAATATATATTTTAAACATTTTATTTTAAAACTTTGAATTCCAGATTCATTCCCTTCCTCCCTTGTCACCCACCCTTACTGGGAAGATAAGCAATTCAATATAGGTTGTACATGTGTAGCTAATGCAAAACATTACCATAGTAGATATATTGTAGAAGACTGATTATATTTCCCTCCCTCCTATCCCACCTCCCACTTGTTCTTTTCTCTTCTTTCGTCCTGTCCCTTTTCAAAAGTGGGTGCTTCCAACTTCCCTCCCCCCTCCCCAGCCTGCCCTCCCTTCCATCATCTCCTCTCTCATCCCCTTACCTCCTACTCTCCTGTAGGGTGAGATACCCTATTTAATGTGTATGTCATTCCCTCCCCAAAGTCAATGAGAATAAGGTTGACTCATTCCCTTTTGCCTTCCTGTTCTTCCCCTCCATTGTAACCATTTTCCCTTTCCTCTTCTATATGAGATAATTTACCCCATTCTGTCTCTCCCCATCTCCTTTCATTATATTCCTCTCTCACCTCTTGATTTCACCTTTTAAGTATCATCCCTTCCTATTAAATTGGTCCTGTGCACTGTCTATGTATGCCTGTACACATATATACACACACTCACATATGCATTCATATGCACATATACCCTCCTATATAGACATATATGTGTATGCATACATATATATGTATATATATATACATATATATATATATATACACACACATTTTTATTGCCTTCAACTATTCTCATACTGAGACAAGTTTCATAATTACAATTATCATTTTTCCATGTAGTAATATAAATAGTTTAACTTCGATAAGTTCCTTATGATTTCTTTTCCCTATTTACCTTCTCATGCTTCTCTTGCTTCTTGTATCTGAATGTCAAATTTTCTATTCAACTCTGGGTTTTTCTTCAAGAATGCTTGAAAGTCCTCTATTCTACTGAATGACCACTCAGTTTTACTGGGTAGGTGATTCTTGGTTTTAATCCCAGATCCTTTGACCTCCAGAATATCATATTCCAAGCCCTGGTCACACACCTCAGGACCTGCACCCAAGACAGCAATCCAGATCCAAGCAGGTTAAAACAAGAGTGATTACCCCTCATACTGGTTGCTTCATCCCCCTACAATCTGCAGGCCAGGAACTCTGAAGCAGCTACATGGTGGTGGCTGCTGTCCCATACTTCAGCTGTTTCTCTGGCAAAGGCCAGACTGCACCCCCAGAATCCCAGTTCCCAAAGTCCACACTCTACTGACCTCTCCTTTGTCTTTAGCATCTATGGGTTGATAATTCTGGAAACTGCCACAGATGCTGGTGATTGGAAGTCCCTTCAGCTGGTGGCTGGTTGTGGCTGCCCTAAGGCTGAAACCTCTGGCTCACGTCCAGCTGGGCGAGGCTCCCAGAGTGCTGTGCTGGCCCCTTCATGCCAGCCTACCTGGCTGTCTTCAGCAGCAAGTTAGCTTCTCTCTGTCATTTTGTGGGTTCTGTAGCTCCAAAGTTTGTTTAGAGTCATTTTTTACACGAATCGGAGGAAGTGGAAGCAGGAGCAGCATCCTGTTTCTATGCCATCTTGGCTCTGCCCCCCGACACTTTCTTTGTTTTGGGCTTGCCTATTTGGTTTGGGGTCACACAAGTACTGACAATTCCCACTTTTTCATTTTAGTATCTCTCCTTAATAGTTTGTAGAATTTACCTAAGTGTCTTGAGATAGTGAGGTACAGTGAATAGAGAGGTGGCCTCAAAACCAGGAAGACCTAGGCAGGCTCCAGTCTTGCTTCTGACATACTGACTTTGTTGACATCGGGGAAATCACTTCTCTAGACAATTCTCTAAGACTAAAAACTGCAGGAAAGTGCTGATCTGCATTGGTAAAGGCAATTTCCTCAGCTGGGAGCTCCCTATACCAATGAAATCACCCATAAAATACATATTTCTATCCCTTCCAGAACCTTGATTATTATACTGCCTCCTTTATTTCACATATTTGGGTAGGATAGATTTCAAGGACTTCAAAGAAAGAATAGATAATATGTGGTAGACTAAAATTATTTTATTTCTTTTTTAAAATCTTGAAATAATCTCCCCAATGCCCAATCAATATCATGATGACTTCTTCCACCCAACAATTATACAAACACAACTAGCTGTGAGTTATAGATCCTTAATTTTTTTTCAAAAAACATATTATGGGGACATGGATAGGTGGTGGTAGATAGAATCGGGAGGACTTGAGTTCAAATTTGGCCTCAGACACTTACTAGTTGTGTGACTCTGGGCAAGTCATTTAACCCCAATTGCCTCAACCACCCACCCCAAAAAATAATGGTAATAATAATATGGGGGAAAGTGAGGGGATAAATAAATTGAGAAATAGCAGGGAAAAAACTATGGCATATGAACGTAATATATTATTGCTTAGTAACTAATGGCAAATATGAGTAAATTAGAGAAACATGGGAAGATTTGTATATGCTGATACATAGGAAAGAGAACCAAGAGAAAAAATGTAAAGAGTGACTATGAAGTAAATGAAAAGACAAGAAAATGGAAGCCAGTCTCTGAGTAACTGAAAAAATGAATGATGGTTCTGGAAAAACAGATAAAAACAATATAAAGTTCTCCTTATGCTAGAGAGCCAGTAAGCTAGACAGTGAGGTAGTGTAGTGGACAGAGCACTGGGTTTGAAGTCAGGCAGATTCATCTTCCTCAGTTCAAATTTGGCCTCAGAAACTTACTAGCTATAGGATCCTGGGCAAGTCACTTAAACCTATTTGCCTCAGTTCTTCATCTGTATAAATGAGCTGGAGAAAGAAATGGCAAACCACTCAAGTATCAAGTACCCAAAATGGGGTCACAAAGTCACGACTAAAATGACTGAACAGAGAGTCAGGACTTTACTCTGCATCTTCAGATAAGGTCACTGGGATCCCCATAGTATTTAAAGGTCCAAGGAAGACCTGTCTTCAACTCACTGGGTGAATTCATTATGTAAGATTTAGGGAGGTATCACGGAAAGGGGACTGGATAAGGAGTCACAGACCTAAATCTGAATTCCAGCTCTAACTTTGTGGCCTTAGACTAGATACTTCATTTCTTGGGGCCTCAGTTTCATCACCTATAAAACAGAGGGTTGGACTACATGGCTTCTAAGGGCCCTTCTTTTCCTATACTTATGATTTATGATAATAAAAATTTATGACAAAAATTTTTAAATATGACATAAAAATTTAGAGTGTGCATGACTTGGTTTTGAGTTATAGTGATAGAAGAAAGTATGCCAACTAATAAGATCAAATATCCCTTAAAATGCCATGGTAAGTGTTTTAAGTGAGCCCCAGACACAAAACTAATGTTTATCTAGAGGATTATCTAGGTCATACGGTACAGTGGAAAGATAAACTGGGAGTCAATGAATATAGGTTGAAGCCCACCTTGGTCACATAGACCTTGGTCATTTGGCTAAATCTCTTCACATCCTGTGCTTCTGTCTCCTGAACTGAAGAATGGGGATTGGAGGTGGGTATAGACTGGCTGGTCTCAGAGGCCCCTTTTAGCTCTAAGCCTATAGTCCTATGACCTTTTGTATGCTTACCAAAAAGACTGTTTTATGCAGAACTCAAACAGGGTAAGCACTCATATGGTGTTCAGAAGAAGCAATACAAGGACACTTTCAGGGTCTCTTTTAAGAACTTTGGAATAGATTGTGTGACATGGGAGACATTGGCACAAGACCACTCAGCATGGCGTGCCCAGATCAGAGAAGGTGCTGTGCTCTAGGAGCAAAGCAGAATTGAAACGGCTCAAAGGAAACATAGAATGTGCAACTTTAGAGAATCCACACCAAATGTTCACATGGACTGTTTGTGCTCAACCTGTGGTAGAATGTTCTGAGTTTGTGTTGGTCTGATCAGTCATAGTCAGACACATTGAAATTTGACTAGCACAGTGATGTCATTTTGGTCCTCTTACAGAACAAAATTCAGCAACCAACTAACCTTGACCTTATGACTGTGAGAGATCTGAAAGCCAAGGAATTAATTAGGGATATTTTGCCTGCAGAAGACAGGACCAAGAGGAAACATGACAGCCCTCTTCATCTATTTATATACATATATACATACACACATACATACATATGTATGTATGTGTGTATATATATAGTCTGTGTGAATATATATGTATGTATATATACATGTATGTATGTATGTATGTATGTATATAAACATGGGCATGACCCTCTCAGGCACAAAGAAAGCATTGCTCTGGGTAGGGGTGGAGTGAATTCCTTCAATAAGGTATCTATTACTATAGAATCATTTATTTACATCTAGTAAAGGGGTCTAAACTTCACATAGTTGTGTTACTGTATTTTATAATTTATGTCCTATTGTAAAATTCCTGTAATTCCCTAAAGGGAAAAAAAAGGCGGCTGGTAAGAAAGGAAGGACTACAGAAACAGAGGCAAACAAAATCATTCATTTCTCCCTGAATGGGCCTCCAAAGCTGGGACAGACCATTTGAATATTGACACCATCCATCCTTTAAAAATGCAAATAATTTTGCTCCACTTTTATGATTTTTTTCCTGAAAGCATTTTGCATAATTTAATTTCCTGCATTTATGAGAAGACATTATCTTTAGTTATCACATATTTGAGTAAGCACTGCATTTTCCAATAAAGAGTCTCTCCTTATTTGAGATTCCAAGGAACAAGAGAATCATGTGAAACCTAGAATGTCTTTATGTTTCTGGTAAGTATGAGTTCACTCCATGCTAATAGTAATTTTAAAAAAGTAACACAGAAGATCACCAAGAGGCCCAGAGCCCTTGGATTTGACATCAGAATGACAAGAAACAAGTAATAAAAAAGTCTTGTGTTGCTGCAGTAACTTTCATTCTGCAGTATCACAAAGGACTTTTCTAAATGAACCTCTGAGCTGAAAGGGAAAGCCATTTAGCTGCCTCCTGTGGACAAGGATGTCCAGGAGTTGAAGGCAAACTCAGTGCCCTAAAAGCAGAGTGGCACTGGTGTCGAGGCAGCCATATGGGCTGTTTGGGGCTCCAGAGAAGCAGGCTGATGCTGTAGGTCTACCAGGGTCCAGAATCTGGAAGCACAGGGATTCACAGGGTCATGGGACCATGGATCTAGAGCTGGAATGGACCTGAGAGGGCATCATCCAACTCTCCCATTTTACAGGTGAGGAAACTAAGGCCCAGAGAGACAAAATGACTTCAGGGTCATGGAAAGACAGATTTAGGACTGGAAGGGACTTCAGAGACCAGCGACTCTGCATTTCTCTCCTTTTACAGTTGAGGAAACAGAGACCTGGAGAGGGGTAGTGACCTATAATGTGCCAGACACTATGTTTTCAAGGAGAAATACAGATGCAAAGAATGAAACAGTATCTGTTGACAAGTAGTTTACATTTTAATTGGAGAGACAACAGGTACATATGTTAGCATATACAGAATAAATATGAATGAGTTAAAAGCAAGGTAGAAAGCTAGGGTTTGAAAAGAGAGGTGCCAACCTGCTCTGTTGAGAGTGGTGGGCCCTGCTCCAATGGAATCACAAATCTGTTTCCTTTTTCTATGCTACTTTTAAAGTGTGTGGCCATTTACATTGCCTTTGTCCAATTACCTGGTTTGGAAGTGAGAGAGAGGAAGTCAAATGAAAAGGCAGAGGAGGTTGACCTCAGATCAAGCTGGGGAGGAGTAACTGATTACAGAAAGAATGTCCTCAGTGTTAGAAAGCTCTTTTAAGCCCAGGTGAGAAAGATGGCTAATGAGGTGGAGGTTGTGTCCAACCCTCACTTGGCTAGACAGATATACACACGAGTACATAAATGTGTATAGTATATATTTACATCATATATTATTTTATTATATCTATGTATCCACACATATAATATTTGCATATCATAGTGTATATATATATATATATATATAGTGTATTATAAGTATAAATAGATTATGTATAGTACAGGTAATAATGTATAGTATATTTGATGCACAGGGTGTATCTATATATTATGTATAGTATATAAGTCTGTATATAGTACTAGAGATAGATGAATACCATGCAAATATGTGTATGTATATACATATATACACATGTAATATACTATGTATTATAAATATATATTATACATATAGCACAATATTTATATCATATATGTGATATATTATATATACACATATACTAGAGTATTTGCATACTATACATATATGTATTATGTAATATAGTATAGTATGTATATATAGGTTATGTATAGTATAGGTATTACAGGTATGGTATAGTATGTATAATGCATGTATGTTTATATTATATATAGTATATATGTGTGAATAGTACTAAGACAGATAGATGTATACTGCATATATGTGTATATACATGTATGTATAATAAATGCATGTACACTATGTATTATACATTATACATATACATATAATTTATGTATATACATATACATATAATTTCACATTTGCATACACTAGTATATGTATAGTATAATATTATATATATATATAGGTTGTGTATAATACATAAAGTAACGTATGGTATAGAATGCATAGGTATCTATGTTATGTATAGTGTATGCATATGGATAGTACTAGATGGATGGATGAGGAGAGAGAGAGAGGAGAGTGGGGGAATAGTTCTGGACTTGTGATTTCAATGGTGTAAGGAACTCCAAGTGAGGACACTCTCTCCACCAATGCATACTGGCTGCCTCTTTGCACCTTGGAGTGGGTAGAGAGCTGCCTTGCACAATCTCTGGGCATTTGTGCCAGAGGTGGGGCTTCAATACGACTTTTCCCCAACTCAAAGGTCAATTCCTTATACCCCCCAACTACTATTGTTCTCTCCTTAGTTGCCTTGTTTTGTATTTATTCTATATATGCTAACATATATACCTGCTGTCTCCCCAGTTAAAATGCAAACTACTTGTCAACAGACACTGTTTCATTCTTTGCATCTGTATTCCTCATTCAAAGCATAGCATCTGCCTCCACAGGTGATTCATCAATATTTGTTGGTTGGCTTCTTTTTTTCAGGATTAATAGTAGGTGGCTTGAGGCGAGGGAGCAAAGGAGAGAGAAATCCCCTCACCTCCCAAAAGACACAAGGGAAAGAGTAGAGGGTATCTTTGAGAGCTGAAAACCTCCAAAGTTTAGTGGAATAAGCACTAATTCAGCACCGATAACATTAGTTCAAATCCTAACTTTGGCCCCAGTACCTATGTGATCATGACTCAAGCAGCAAATCTCTTAACTCTAAAGTGAGGAGGATAAACTGAATTACTTTTAAGGTCTATATCTATGACCTAATTGAAAAGAACCATTGGTTTTCCTTTTTGGCCAAGAATGGGTGTGGCTGATTCTTCACTCATCCAATCTTTAGAGTTCAATGTGTCCCACAAGTCTAATAAAGGGATTCTTCAATTTGATCTGGTAACAAAGGCCTACTTCCTATAATTTCTATCAGGTTGAGTGAGTTACTCTTCAACTGGATCAAGGACTTCCCTGATCAATCTCCCTCACACTAATAAACTGTCACCTTAGCTATCCCTCCCCATCCTGCCCTTGATAAGTTGAATATTTGAACAAGAAGAATTCTTTACATTTTATTCCAATTAACAAATCCCTTTCTTGGCTCCCTGCCTAGTTCCCTACCTCCATTTCTTTTTTTTTTTTTTAAATTTAGAATGGACCTTTTATTAAAACACCATGTTGGCTGAACTGGTCACATGGTGGGCTGAGCAGTTACCTCCACATGTCTTAAGTACAGCAATAGTAGTAGCAGCAGCCCGCAACAGCCCCTACCTCCATTTCTTTCAAGACTATGAGGAAACATTGTTCTGCTAGGTTTTCCCAGAATTACTCTCTGATGCCTGAATCCCAAGCCTTCATGCCAGACTCCTAGCTGCCTGCCACCAGGTTTCTCTGGTCCTCATAACTTATTTGCTTTCTACCAGAGTCCACTTGACATCTGGCCTTGGATGGTTTGCCAGGCATTCCATCTGTTACCCCCCAGTAGATCTCTGATACTTATCCACCACCTGCTACTCTGAATCTCTGATTACAGTCACCATACTGCTCTGATACTCCATTTACCTGTCCAGATTTCTTACTATAAACTACAGTTAGGACACACTCAGATGCCTAGTGTGTATCTGATAATATGCCCAGTATTCAGGGAGTAATTCAGCTGAGCCCTGGAGCTGACAGCTAGAGCTCCACCAACTAAGTGAATTATGTATTCAACAATTCGACCAACATTTGTTTCAACACCAATATCACCACTCATTCTTCTCCCTCCAAGACTGAAAAAAGCAAAAGCTGCCCTTTGTAACAAACAAATGCAGTTAATAGTCAAGAAAAACAAATTCATGCACTGCTTATATTTAAATCTCATTCTGTACATAATCTCTCTGCCATTATCTCATGCCAAGGAGGCATGATTCATCAGGCTTCTGGAGCTTGGCTTAGTCATTGCATTGATCAGTGTTCTTAAGTCTTTCAAGGTTGTTTCATTTCACAGAATTTCAGGGATTACATAATTTGTTCTCCAGGCTCTATTCACTTCACTTTTCATCATTTCATACCAGTCTTCCCAGGTTTCTCAGAATTCATCTCTTTTGTCACTTATTATGGCGCAATAAAGATACAAAAGTAATTAAATAAGCTATGGGTCCTGCTTCATGGAGCTTACAGTCTAGTAGGGGTGTAGACATGCTTCAATGTGTTATGGATCTGCAGTCTCACTGGCTGAAATATTCCCTCCCTTAGGATAGAGAACGACTCATCCAGTGCTTTATATTCTATGAGATTCTTGTAAATGTTTTCCCATAACTCTCCCCATATTATTTAACCAGGGTTTCTCCTGGCATTTCATGAGTGCAGTACTCAAACTTTCCATGTGCTCATTTTCCACTTCATTTTCACTACATTTCCATTTCTGGTCATATATTTCTTTAGGAAAATCTACTTCTTTTGCATTGGAAATTGGTTGATATTCATATCCCCCCATGCACATATATGTCTCTCCTTTATACCCAAGTCATTTATAACTTTGATTATCCCAAGATCATGGTGTTCTAAGGTTCACAATGGTAGGGAATCATGAGTTTAAAATGATGCCTTTGGAGTGTTCTGGCCAAGATGACCACCCCAACATCAGGCAGGCTTCCCAGCCTACTTCAGTAAAGCTCTAAAGTTCCCACTAGTCTAAATAATGATAAAGAAATCCAATGAGAAATAATAGTATGTGACATCTTCTACCCCACAACTACTCAAAAAAGACAGCCAGAATCCCACTGATGATGAGAAAGAGGAGGGAGGAGATGTCCAGCAAAGTAAGTCCCATTGTGAACAGAGAAGTAACATGGATCCTGCAAGCCTGCATTCAGAAGTGTCAGGAGCAGAGATTGCTCCTAAGAAATTCCCAGGATGGTCAGGAAGTCTCAGAGTGGTGATCTTACGTGCCTTTGAGAGGTACATTAAATAAAACCATTGTTTGGGGGATAAAGGGAGTCCCAGAGTGCTCAGTCTAAAGCAAACCATGCTTAAAAGATCGAAAGTTTCTAATGTTCTGCCCTAAGATGCCAGAAAGAATTCTGAAGCTCCAGAGAGGCTAAACTCAAGGAAATAAGATCAGTATAGGAAGCCAGGAAATCAACCACACCACCAAAAATTAATAGTAGGAGGTACAACCTAACCCTAGAATAAATCCTCAATTAAAAAATTTAAATCTGGAGAAAGAAACAAAAGAGAACACCAACCAGTATCCAAGAAAAGTGTTTTTAATAAGAAAGCGTAGGTCCATAAAAACTGCAAGTAGGGGGCAGCTAGGTGGTGCAGTGAGTAAGAGTGCTGGCCCCGGAGTCGAGATGACCCGGGATCAGATCTGGTCTCAGAAAATGAGCACACACACATAAATAATGACTAGCTGTGTAACCTCGAGCAAGTTATTTAACCCCAATTGCTTTAAAAAAAAAACTGCAAGTGGAAACTCAAAGGAAAAGAATTATTTTACAGAAATTTGCATTTGCAAATGAACACCTAGAAGAAATGAAATAAAAGAGAAGAAAAGAAATAAGAGTTCTAGATGGAAGAATCAGAAGGAGAATAAATAGTTCCGAAAAGAAAAAGATAAAGCTTACCTAGGTAATGTGCCCCTGTCTCTTAAAACAGGCCAAAAAAAAAAAAAAACTCATGGCTTCATGACATAGGAAAAAATTTCAGCACAAAATCAAAATGTTGAAAAATAGAAGAAAATGTAAGATATTTGATATGAAACAAATAACTAACATAGGAAATATATCTAGGAGAGATTGTTTAAGAATTACTGACCTCTCTGAAAAGCATGATTTAAAGAAAATAGCCTATATAGTATATTTCAAGAAATCACAAAGGAAAATTGCTCAAGTCTATTAGAACCAGGAGAAAAACAAAGGTCCTAGGATGCACGAGTTCTGAAGATTTGAAACCGGAAAAGAGGACAGTAGATAAAAGGAAAACACTAATATAGAAAGGAAGAAGGGGCAGCTTTTGGGGCTTTCTCAATGGGGAAGAGGAGATAAGAGAGGGAAAGGTAGAATTTCACGAAAATAAAATAAAATTTAATATAAGAAAGGAGAAATTGCTAATCCTTTTGAACTTGGAGTAAGAAGAAAACTATATAAACATGAAGGAAGAGGCAGGGGAAAGAGGTATCAGATGAATGTCACTCATCTAAAATGGAAAAAAGTTTAAATGCACACACACACACACACACACACACACACACACACACACACACACAGTCTGTAGAAATAATTCAGACTCTACCAGGGAGCAACTGGGGATAACTAAGAAGCAGTGAAGAGGAAAGATGATAGAGAATGTCATAAGCAAATCAAACCCAGATCTTGAAGGAGGGATGAAAAAGACACAAAAAGAAGAAAAGCAAACCACTAGAATGTCTGGTAGCTCCTTAGCCTGTCTCTTAGACAACTGAGGAATGGCTGAACAGGTGGCGCTATATGAATGGGGTGAAATATTATTGGTTCATAAGAAATGACCAAAAAAAACCCAGAAAAATTTGGGTAGTGTTACTACAGTAGATAATATTGCTTAGAACAAAATGAGCAGAATCAGAAAAACAATGTATAAAAGACAGTGACATTGTAAAGAAAAACAATTCAAGAAAATTTAAGAATTGAATAAATTCTATGACCCATCACATACCGGAGGGCCTATAATGAAGCACATCACCTAATTTCTGACAAAGGAAGGTGATAAATACAAGGTGGAGAGACTTAAATTTTTGCAAAGGTGTGGTCACTGTGTGGAACTGTGCTGATTGGATACACTTATTTCTTAGAAGGGTTTCTTTTTCTTTCTTTTTTGCTCTCTTCATTTTTTAAGAGAGGTGAGAAGTCATAAGCAATAATGATTTATTGAAGAGGGTCATTAAACATTTTTTTTAAAAATGCACAAAAGGAAACAGAGTTGAGCTGAAAATAAAGCACAGACAAGAAAGATAGTTTTGAAGATGACATGTAATTTTCTTTAAAAATGTAAATCATATGGAAAAGGTTTGGGGGGGTGGAGCCAAGATGGTGGTGTAGAAGCAGGAAAACTCTATGAGGTCCCCCCATAACAACCTCAAATACCTATAAAATATGACTCTAAACAAACTTTAGAGCTACAGAACCCACAAAGTGACAGAGAAAAACAAATCTTCCACTGAAGGCAGCCTAGCAGGCCAGCAGAAAGGGCCCATCACAATGCACTGGGAGCCAAGCCCAGTGCAGCCCCAGCAGCTCATGAGCCTGCGGTTTTAGCCCCAGAGGGGCCCCAACCAGCAGCAGCCAGAGCTGTTAAGGAGAGTGGATCACCAGCAGCTGTGGCAACTACCAGAAATATCAACCCATAAATGCCAAAGGCAAAGTAAAAGGTCAGTGTGGCCTTTGTGGGAACAGGGCGACCAAGAACAAAATCTGGCATCCACCCCTGGAGTGAGAAGTGGCAAAGACATGGCAACTGTATAGCCACCACAGTGTGGCTGTTCAGAGCTCCTGGCCTACAGATTATAGGGGGACCAAGTGACCATTCTGAAGGGTAATTGCTCTTACTTTAACTTGCTTGGATCTGGATGGCTGTCTTGGGTAGAAGTCCTGGGGTGTGTGACCAGTGAGCCAGAGCTTGTGGGGGCTATAGAGAGGGCACTTGGCTAATAGTTCTGGCAGCTGTGAAAACCCCAGCAATTTGGGACAAAGCTCTCCTCTCTAGAAGCAGAGTTCTACTGTGGCAAAAAGCAAAAAAGTTAAGTAATTGAGTGGCAACATGAGCAAAGAAAGGAAGCAAAGCAAGCACAGCAGTCAAACCCTAGATTCTTTTTTGGGGGACAAAAAGGATCAAAGAAGACAATGAAGTCAGAACTTATGCACCAAAAGCTTCTAAGAAAAAACATGAATTAGTTACAGGCCATGGAGGAGCTCAAGAAGGATTTTGAAAACTCAGTAAGAGTAGTGGAGGAAAAATTGGGAAGAGAAATGAGAATGATGCAAGAAAATCATGAAAAGAGAGTCAACAACCTGACTAAAGAAAATAACACCTTAAAAATAGACAAACTCAAATGGCAAAAAAGGCCCAAAAAGTCTATGAGGAGAAGAATACCTTAAAAAGCTGAATTTTCCAGATGGAAAAATAATTTCAAAAGCTCACTGAAGAAAATAATTCCTTCAGAATTAGATTGGAGCAAATGGAAGCTAATGACTTTATAAGAAATCAAGATACCATTAAACAGATCCAAACAAAAAAAAAAAAATAGAAGGCAATGTGAAATATCTCATTGGAAAAACCACTGACCTAGAAAATATATCCAGGAGAGATCATTTAAAATTTATTGGAATACTTGAAAGCCATGATCAAAAAAAGAACCTAGAAATCATTCTTCAAGAAATTCTCAAGGAAAATTGTCCTGATATTCTAGAACCAGAGGGCAAAATAGAAATTGAAAAAATTCACCAATTGCCTCTTGGCTAGATGGCAGAGTGAGTAAGAGTGCTTAGAGTCGGGAGAACCCAGGATCAGATCTGACCTCAGAAAATGAGCACCCACACATAAATAATGACTGGCCGTGCAACCTTGAGCAAGTTACCTAACCCCAATTGCTTAAAAAAAAAAAAAAGAAAGAAAGAAAGAAAAAGAGAAAGACACCAAAAAGAAAACTCCTTAGGAATTTTATAGCCAGCTTCCAGAGTTCCCAGATCAAGGAGAGAATATAACAAGCAGCCAAGAAGAAACAATTTGAATATTGTGGAAACACAATCAGGATAACACAGGATCTGGCAGCTTCTACACTGAGGGATTTAAGGGCTTGGAATATGATATTCTGGAGGTCAAAGGAGCTGGGATTAAAACTAAGAATCACTTGCCCAGCAAAACTGAGTATCATGTTTCAGGGGAAAATATGGTTATTCAATGAAATAGAGGACTTTCAAGCATTCTTGATGAAAAAAATCAGTGTTGAATAGAAAATTTGACATTCAAATACAAGAATGCAAGAGAAGTATGAGAAAGTAAACAGGGAAAAGAAATCATAAGGAACTTATCAATGTTGAACTATTTTCATTCCTACATGGAAAAACGATAATTGTAATTTATGGAACTTTTCACAGTATGAGGATACTTGAAGGGAATATAAATGTAAATATATGTATACATATATATAGGAGGGTCTATATAGGAAGGTATATGTGTGTATGAGTACATATGTGAGTGTGTGTATATATGTGTACAGGTATACCAAGAGAGAAGGCGCAGAATCAATTGAATAGAAAGGGATGACATTTAAAAAATAAAATTAAGAGGTGAGAGAGCAATATAATGAGAGGAGAAGGGAGAGACAGAAGAGGGTAAATTATCTCATATAAAAGAGGCAAGGGAAAACTTATAATGGAGGGGAAGAACAGGAAGGCAAAAGGGGATGGGGCAACCTTACTCTCACTGAATTTGGCATAAGGAGGGAATAACGTACAAACTAAATTGGATATCTCATCCTACAGGAAAGTAGAGGGGAAGGGGATAAGAGGGGAACAATTTTTCACAATATATCCACTATGGAAATGTTTTGCATAACTACACATGTACAACCTATATTGAATTGCTTGTTGTCAAAGTAAAGGTGGGTGACAAGGGAAGAAGGGAAAGAACCTGGAATTCAAAGTTGTAAAATCAAATGTTTAAAAATATTATTATTATTAATTATTTTACATGCACTGGGAAATAAGATATACAGGCACTGGAGTATGGAGATCCATCTTTTCCTACTGGAAATTTGGAGGGGAAATGGGGGAGGATATAGGAGAGAGCAGATTGGGGGAGGGGGTATTCAGTGGGATTGCTGTTCTGGGATGGCAGGTAGGGGAAAGATGAGGAGAAATTTTGTAACTCAAAATCTTGTGGAAATGAATGTTGTAAACTAAAAATAAACATAAAATTTAAAAAATAAAATGACATGTTTTTAAGAAAAGAAGAGGTTCTTTGTTTCTAAAAATAATAAATGAATAGCATTTATATAGCATCTACCATATGCCAGGCTTTGTGATACATGCTTTATAAATATAATTTTATTAGATCTTCACAACAACCCTGGGAGTTATTATTATTCTTATTTTTCAGATGAGAGAACTGAGGCAGGTAGAGGTGAAGTGACTGGCCCAGGGTCACAAAGTTAGCAAGTGCCTGAAATTGGATTTGAATTCAGGTTTTTCTGACTCCAGGCACAGTGACCTATCCACCTAGCTTCTTAGAATGCTGTTTCTTGTGTTCTGCTGTTTATGTGGAAATGCTCTCTTTTGTCTTTGTATTTAAATTCAGAATTTGTTCCAAATAGTTAGTAAATGAAGTTGAAAAAGTAGAATTGTATGCCAGGAAATAACCTAAAAATATTAAAGAAGCTTTTAAAAGTACATGGACAAACAGTAGATGGAGCACTATGCCTAGATTCAGGAAAACTTTAGTTCAAATCTGGCCTCAGACACTTAACTAGTAGAATTACCCCCAGGTAAGTCCATCACTCTCAGTTTCCTCATCTGTAAAATAGGGATAACAATAGCACCTACCATGTAAGGTTGTTGTAAGAATCAAACAAGACAATGTTTGTATTGTTTAACTTACAGTTTGTAATTGTATATAATTATTAGTTATCGTCCATCATACTCAGAGAGGACCAAAATGACATGATGTTGGGGTCAAAGCACAGTGTGTCCAACTGTGGCTGATCAGACCAACATGAGCTCAGAAAGTTCTACCATAGGTGGGGCAAAAATAATGATCGTACAATTATATACCTTAAAAGTGTGTCTAGAATATAGTAGAGCTATGCAAATGCTAGTCAGTTATTATTATTATTATTATTATTATTATTACCATTATTGCAAATAACTGTAGAACCCCAAGCCTAGAGTCAGGAAAACTAATCTTTCTGAATTCAAATCTAGCCTCAGAGCTAGCTGTGTAACCTGAGGCAAGTCACTTCACCCTGTTTGCCTCAATTTCCTCATCTGTAAAATAAGCTAGAGAAGGAAATGACAAACCACTCCAGTATGTTTGCCAAGAAAACCCTTAATGGGGTCTCAAAGTGTTGGACACAATTCAAACAACTGAACAATAACAACAAATGATTCAAAACAATGCCTGGAATATATATATAACAGATGGGCAAGCAAACATTATGTGTGGTCTGAGAGAGATGGAACATTACTGACTGGAGAGAATCAAGGAAAATTGGAGAATTGGAAGGGAAATAGATGAATTAGAAACCCCCCTAAAAATAATACCATAATACTGATAAACAAAACTAAAAGTTAATTATTTTAAAACAGTGGTACCATTGATAAAACTTTAGCTAACCTAATTAAAAAGAGAATGATCGGGGCGGCTAGGTGGCGCAGTGAATAGAGCTCCGGCCCTGGAATCAGAAAGACCTGAGTTCGGAGCCGGCCTCCGACACTTAATCCGCACAAACAAAAACCTAGCCGTGTAACCTTGGGCAAGTTACTTAACCCCAATTGCCCTAAAGGGGTGGCTAGGTGGCGCAGTGAGTAAGAGCGCCGGCCTCGGAGTTTAGATGACCCGAGATCAGATCCGGCCTCAGAAAATGAGCACCCACGCATAAATCAAATGACTAGCCGTGTAACCTTGAGCAAGTTACTTAACCCCAATTGCTTTAAAAAAAAAAAAAAGAGAATGATCAAATTACCAAAAATAAAAAAGAACTTGTTGAAATTGTAATAGAGAAGAAATATAAGCAATTACACAACTATAAGCAAAAGAAACTGAACATTTAAAAGAAATGAAGGGTTATCTACAAATACGAAGGGATCAAGACTATGCCTAAGATGTCTTTGATGTTGGGAACTGTGATAGGAAACTCCCTCCAACAAAGCAGGTACCTTCTCTGAGTTGTCTGCAACAATGAGAGGTTAAATGACTTGTCCCAGGTCTTACATTCAGTCTGTATCAGAATCAGAACTTGAACCCATTTCATCCTAGATTCATGGTCAGATCTCTATCCATCACAGAATCATAGAATCCATAATTTAAGTCTTAAAGGAACCTTGGATGGCATCTACCCCACCTCCCTCATTTTACAGATGAGGAAACTGGACCAAGGACTTGCCCAGAATCATTTAGGCAGAGGCAGGATTGCAATCCAGCGCTTTTTTTTTTTAATTTAAATTTACTCATTTACTTTTAGTTTACAACATTCAGTTCCACAATTCCTTGAGTTTCAAATTTTCTCCCTCTCCCTCTCCTGCCCCCTCCCCTCCATGGCAACATGTAATCAAATATAGGTTCTACAAACACCTTTACAACATTAGTCATGTTGTAAAGAAGGATTATAACCAATGGGAACCCAACTCTTTTGTCAATAAATACAGCACCCTTTTTGCTATACCACAATGCTTTCCATTACTTATTGACTACCACCAAGCAGATAAAAAGTCATGGTAAAGCAACTACTTGTTCTCCCCAATTTTCATAGCAACCAAGAAATAGAACATCAGCACAAAGGAGAATGATTGATTCATCATAGCTAAGAACTGTGGTCCATTAGGCTGGATGTGCAAACTAGTTTCACTCCAAATTCCCCCAAGTCCAAGTGCCAGGACTTGTTGGAAGCCATTTGGTTTACCAGGTGCTACAAGGTAGGAAGATATTCCCCTCAATGTGTATCTTGTTTCAACAGAACTGCTTAGGCACTGACGGCAGCCCACAACAGGATTAGTGAACATCAGACCTTGGCAGCTCAGATAGGACTATGTTCTCAGGAGAGCATAGCTGCAGTCATTGATCAGAATCAAATACTTTGTGGCACCGATGATTTCAATAACCAGGTGGAGGGTCTAGTTCACCTCTTTCTTTCTTTTTTTTTTACTCAAAACAATCTTGACAGAAATGTTACCATAACACCCTAAAGGGATATGTCTTGTCTTCTTTTTTTTTTTTTGCCTTTTTTGGAGGGCAATTGAGGTTAAGTAACTTGCCCAAGGTCACATGGCTAGGTTTTTGTTTGTGTGTGCTTCAAGTGTCTGAGGCCGGATCCGAACTCAGGTCCTTCTGACTCCAGGGCCGGCATTCTACTCACTGGGACACCTAGCCACCCCTATGTCTTGCCTTCTTAACACTAAACATTTGACACACCAGTCAAAGGATTTGTAACTCATCAGTTTATCAGGTGTCCATAAGCAAAATGAAAGAAACTGCCAAAAATACATGAGATGTCAGTGTTCCCTATGGTCTCAGCAACCAGAAGATATAGAGAAAGGTCCATGAAGTCCTCTTTGTTGGGTATCATAGCCTCCTGAGTCACTACAGACCATCTCAGAAAATAGTTGATTGGTTTACAGCAATGATTCAAAGGCCACTGACAAATGACAATTAAAAATCAGAAGATGAGTGAGAAACAGGGTGTTTTTTTTTTCTTTCCTAACATACAAAAAGACTGAAAACCAAAACTAAGATTTACAACAGTATCCCACTACATCACAGATGAGAGAGAGAGAGAGAGAGAGAGAGAGAGAGAGAGAGAGAGATTTTACAAATCATTTGTCTGTATTTTTCCTCCACCACACAAAAACGGGGACAACCCTTTGTCTTTAAAAAAAACAACTAGATTTTGTTCTCTAGTCTTTTACTCTAAACTGGACCATTTACAAAGTCAGTCGAGTCCATGAGTAGTTCTCAAATATGTTTAAGTAATTTTTATTATTCATTTCTTTTTTTTTTTGAGGGCAATTGGGGTTAAGTAACTTGCCCAAGGTCACAGGGCTAGGTTTTTGTTTGTGTGCCTTAAGTGTCTGAGGCCGGATCCAAACTCAGGTCCTTCTGACTCCAGGGCCGGCGCTCTACTCACTGCTCCACCTAGCCACCTCTATTATTCATTTCTTTAAAAAAAAATTACTATGTAGCTCATGAACCATTTAGAGTTAAAATGTGTCTGTTTTTAATTAACGAGATTGTCTGTATTACAATTTCTCCTGAATGGCTTGTCATACTTTGAATATTAGGTTTAAGACTTCATCTTCATATCAATGCTATATGAAGACATTCATGAAAAAAGTGAAGAGTTCAGTTCATCATTTAGAGGTTTCATCTACCTAACAGCTAAAACCTGGGCAATCAGACATTAGAATAATGGACTGATCTTTTCACTTATCTTGACATAAGTATGGGGGTAGGGAGTCATAGTCTTCATTTTTGGAGAGAGCCATCAGTTTCCTTTACCTTTCTCTTGCCATTCACTACATTCAAAACTTTGTAAAAGTAGATTTGGAAATGAGGCTTTATCCTCATTATTTCTCTCCTCTTCTCCCTCCACAGTTTTCCTCAGTGATATATCAGCTCCTATGGATTTTATTATCTCTATGTAAATGAGTCCCAGGTCTATATATCCAATTCTGATCTCCTTCCCATGATCAAATTTAATATCACTTTCTATTAGACATTTTAAACTATATTTCCCAGAGCTACCTCAACCTCAACATGACCAAAAGTGAGTTCACTTTCTCCCCACCCTTGTTAATAAACAAATTATTATTTATTCAATATGCTTACATGTTACAAAATATAATTCATACTTTCTACAGAGAAACCAATCTAAGCACTTACTCCAACAGTCTTAGATTATAGAAAGTTCCTCAAGTAATAAGTTGACCGGGATCAATGAATTCTGAAAAGAAGAGATTAGGAGACCAACCCCATGAAAGTGTCTCTTTTTCTATCCCCAACTACACAACTTGGTTTAAAGCAGATGTAAAGGAAGCCAAAAGACCATTTATCCAGAGTCCACAACATCTGAAATGCATGAATTCAACCTGTGTGGAAAGTGGTTCCATTCCATAGCCTTCTATATCCTAATGCGTGAAATTCATTCCTTTTACACACAAAGAACTATTTCAAGGAAAACCTATTTCATGTGAAGTTGAAATCCTGTCCAATCAACCATCCATCCCAGATCAGGAGTAAATTTAGCTTTGTATTTATATCCCACCCAGATTTTTGATATTCTCCAACGGTCAGCTAACCTAAAATGGGCTACAATTATCTGTTTCTGGAGTTACTTTTAGGAATCAGTATGGAAGGGGATGGGTAATGGAATCTTATAACTTGGTTCAGACACAATGTTCTACCAGATTGGGGATTCAACTCATGGTCTGACACTGCCCTCTAACAGACTGTAGTCATGGAAATTCAGCTGCAATAGGATGAAAGGGATCTCAGCCCGTCAGTAGCAATCCTGTTACTCCATCTGGGAAGGGCATTGAATGAAATTGGCAGCATTTAATGTGAGCCACATTTCTCTTTTCTACCAGAGAATTAAAGGAAAGAAAGAAATCAGAGAGGACATGATTAATTTGCAGGACCTCTCAGGTTAGAAGCATACAGTAGTCAAATTCCCAAATAGATCATTTCAAAGGAACCTTATTAATAACAGGAAACCTAAACTGTCACATTCAATGAGTTGATAGGATGCAGAGCTTTAAGTACTAATAACTCACTTGCAATATTCATGATCCAATCTTAATTAAATCCAAACTAGAAGAAGTTATTTAAATATTATTTTTCCTTTCGAAAGGATTATACTGTGTGTGATGTATGCCCTTTGCTTATTTTTAATCAGATTTTCATAATTTTTAGAAGTGAACACAGCAGGTGAAATGGCTGGTTCATCCACAGACAAGAAGAGGGAATGTGATGGGATCATTTCTTGTGTGCTTTCAGAGATCCTGATAAGAAACGGAATGACTGACTTTAATGAGAAACCTGGGCTGCTTCATCTCTCATATTAAAAACCAACAATGTGACAAACACAAACGTTATCCATTTATAAGCAGTAAGCAGCATACAGCTGAAAGAGCCCTGGTTCTGGAGTCAGAAGAATATGGTTCAGGCCCTACCTCAGACTCCTACCACCTTGGAAAAGTCACTTAACCTCTTCTGAGCCTCAGTTTCCACAACCATGAAGTGATCAGGCAAGATCCATGCACCTGTGTTCTTGATTCCAAGTCCAACATTCTACCCCCCTGTATCTATCTTCCATTTTCTACTTCTCCTGAGATATGTGGTAATTTACAAAATGCCACCAGAATTTACCTCCACCATACCTTTAGTGATGTTGAGGCCCCGGGAAGAAACTTGAAGGACATGAAATGGAATTTCATCTTTAAATTTTGTTTCATTTTCACTTAAGGGAAGTTGGGTGGCATCCTTGAATCTTGGATCTAGAATCAGGAAAATATGAGTTCAACTCTGTCCTCAGATATTCACTAGCTCTGTAACCCTAAGCAAATCACAAAATTTCATTCTGTCTGAGAATGAGATTTATAAAATTGTAAATTTTGTAATTTTTGTTTACAAATTTGTAAATTGGTGATAATAATAACATCTACCTTGCAGGGCTGTTGTGGGTATAAAATGAAAGAATGTGTGTAATGCACTTTGTAGACTTGAAAGTAATATACAAGTATTGGCTATTATTATAATTTTCTAGTAAAAAAAGTTAGGACTTTGGAAAGGAAAGGTGAACATGTAAAGTGAACAGTCTAATATGGCAGAAAAGATACTTTGGTATAGATAAGAAAGTTTTTACCTGGGGTATGTGAGCTTATTCATAAAAATGTTTCAATTTCTATTTTTCAATACAATTAGTAATCTTTTCAATCTTCTATATTTTATTTCTTGCCTTTCAAAATAAGATACTGAAAAGAGGGCAGGACATCAATATCCTTCCCTGGACTGTCAAAAAGAGACTGCAAAACAAAAAAAGGTGAAGAATCCCTAAGAGACAAACAGGATTTTGATTCATATTTAAGAAAATAGAATTACCTGTTTGTGTAAAGTACAATTATGGAGTGTCCCAAAAGTTAGTGAAGTAAAACTTTCAGATCACCCTGTAGATCTCACAAAAACAGAGGAGAATATGTTGTCTGGATACTATGTCAAGGAAAATTTACATTGAAATTGAGCAGTGAGGGATGACAAACACTAGCATTTAAAATGAGAAGGGGGGACGGCTAGGTGGCGCAGTGAATAGAGCGCCAGCCTTGGAGTCAGAAGGACCTAAGTTCGGAGCCAGCCTCTGACACTTAATCCACACAAACAAAAACCTAGCCGTGTAACCTTGGGCAAGTTACTTAACCCCAATTGCCCTAAAGGGGCGGCTAGGTGGCGCAGTGAGTAAGAGCGCGGGCCTCGGAGTTGGGATGACCCGAGATCAAATCCGGCCTCAGAAAATGAGCATCCACACATAAATAATGACTAGCCGTGTAACCTTGAGCAAGTTACTTAACCCCAATTGCTTTAAAAAAAAAATGAGAAGGGCCCAATCTAACTCCCTCATTTCACAGATAAGAAAAGTGAGCCCTAGAGAAATAATGTGTCTGATGTTATGCCAAGTATTAGGTAGCAGAGTATGCATTCCAACCAAGGTCTTTGATTCTCAAATTTAGTGTTTTTTAACTACAAAAACCATGGAAAATAGGACAGGCAAAATAGAAAGAAAAATAATGAAGGATGTACTCTACTCCATTGTTTGTCCTTCATTTTTCAAGAGGACCAGTGACATCATAGCGTCATGTCTTGGCTTGTGAATGAATTGGATTTAAGTGAAGAAGACTTGCACAAAGTCATCAGCCTCACTCTCCTCCAGAATCATGGAAGTCCAGGGACAAGACAAAAGTCAAGACAACTGGCAATAATTCAGGATGCAGTGGATAGCCTTGGCATCTTCAATGTCTGACCAAGTCGTCTTGATGACCATGGGAACAAATTGTTTTCATTTACCCAATCTGCTAGGAGAAGTCTTCACATGCTTAAGGTAGACACCCCCCTAACTCACCAAGAGTTTGAGGTCTGTCAGTTACCCTCAACCTGTCTAGCCTATCTGCTGAGATGTTTTACCAGGGTGTGGCCATTGTGTATGCTACAGCTTCATGATAGAACATAAGTAACAAGATGGCCAAGAACAATACTCATTTATGCATGTCATACTAGTCTGAATATAACATCTTACCTGAATACAGGCAGGATGCCTATAAAGAAATCTCTTGGACTGGATATATTGTCAGATTTGATATGTCCAATAGATTTGCTAAACTGCTTTTTCTCTCTCTCACTTTTTTTACTTATTATTGGTTGTTGGGGATAGCTCTAAGAGAGGGATACATGCGGGAATGAATATTAAGATTAATATTAATGTTAATATTAATATTAACAGCAAAAGATCAGTAAAAACACTGCAAGTAAAATCACTTCAAAATAAAGAATGTGAAGAGATATATTGACAAAAATGATTTTTAAAAGGTACACGGGGGGAGTCTTATGGGGAAGGAGCGTTTTGTACAACCCGTATTTTTAAATATTTTAAAACATATTTTAAAACATTGTCTATGGGTGATAAGCAAAGTGATGTTAACATTTTAACACAAGGAGATAAATCCATCCAAATAGAATTCATAAGAGATAGAAGGAGGGTAGAAAAGGATGGAGGAGAAAGACTTTTCTTAAAAATAATAATAATACAATAACAGATTAAAATTTTCTAACTCTTTAAGATTTCTAAAGTGATTCACATAATGCTCACAAACAACTCTAGAAGGTAAATCTTACCATAATACCCATTTTAAAAATGAGGAAAACTAAGGCAGACAGATATTAAATGGTTTGCTCCAGGTCACTTAGGTACTAAGCATAAGAAGCAAGATTCAAGCTCGGATCTTCTTAACTCTGAGTCCTGCACATTATCTGTAATGCCACTTAGGTGGGAGAGAACAGGCACATCAAAGAGAATCCTACATACTTATAAGAGTTTGTTGGGGGGCAGAGCCAAGATGGCAGAATAGAAGCAGGAAAACTCAATGAGCTACCCCCATAACCATCTCAAATACCTATAAAATATGACTCCAAACAAATTTTAGAGCTGCAGAACCCACAAAATGAAAGAGAGAAACAAATCTCTGACTGAAGGCAGCCCAGTAGGTGGACAGGAAGGGTCCATCACAGCATGCAGGGAGCCAAGACCAGCCCTGAATGAGATCCCAGTTTTTAACTTCAAGGAGGCCCTGACCAGAAGCATCTGGCAGCAGACCTCCATAGAGTGGATCACTAGCAGCAAAGGCAATTTCCAGAAATATCAACCCATAAATGCCAAAGACAAAGTAAAAGGTCAATGTAGAATTCTGTTGGAACTGGTGGGGGGATAGAGGTGCCGTCTCTGCCCCTGGAGCGAGAAGCAGCAGAAGCATGGCAGCCACCTCCACATGGTTGCTTCAGAGATCCTGGTCTACAGATTGTAGGGGGGCCAGGCAAGCATTCTGAGGGGTAATCATCTTGCTTTAACCTTTCTGTATCTGGATCACTGTCTTGGGTGGTGGTCCTGAGGTGTGTGACCTGTGAGCCAGAGTGTGTGGGGGCTGTAGAGATGGGGCCCTCCTAATAGTTCCAGCAGCTGTGAAAAGCCCAGCAATTTGGGACAAAGTTCTCCCCTCTGAAAGCCGAGTTCAATTATGGCAAAGAACTCAAAAGTCAAGTAATTAAGTGGCAACATGAGCAAGCAAAGGAAGGAAAGCAAGCACAGCAATCCAATTTTAGATTCTTTTTAGGGGACAAAAAAGATCAAAGCATGGAATGGGAGGAAGACAATGAAGTCAGAACTCCTTCACCAAAAGCTTCCAAGAAAAATATGAATTGGTTACAGGCCATGGAGGAGCTCAAGAAGGATTTTGAAAATCAAGTAGAAGTGGAATAAAAATTGGGAAGAGAAATGAGAATGATGCAAGAAAATCATGAAAAGAGAGCCAACAACCTGACTAAAGAAAATAACACCTTAAAATAGATTAACTCAAATGGCAAAAGAGGACAAAAAAGTCTATGAGGAGAAGAATGCCTTAAAAAAGCCAAATTTGCCAGATGGAAAAAGAATCTCAAAAGCTCACTGAAAAAAATCATTCCTTCAGAATTAGACTGGACCAAATGGAAGCTAATGACTTTATGAGAAATCAAGATACTATTAAACAGATCCAAACAAATGAAAAAATAGAAGGCAATGTGAAATATCTCATTGGAAAAACCACTGACCTGGAAAATAGATCCAGGAGATATCATTTTTAAAATATTGGAATACCTGAAAGCCATGATCAAAAAAAGAACCTAGAAATCATCCTTCAAGAAATTCTCAAGGGAAATTGCCCTGATATTTTAGAACCAGAGGGCAAAATAGAAATTGAAAGAATCCACTGATCACCTCTTGAAAAAGATCCCCCCCAAAAAAACTCCTAGGAATATGATAGCCAGTTTCCAGAGTTCCCAGATCAAGAGAAAATATTACAAATAATTTGAATATTGTGGAAACACAATCAGAATAACACAAGATCTAGCAGCTTCTACATTAAGGGATCAAAAGGCTTAGAAGAAGCTAGGATTAAAACCAAGAATCACCTACCCAGCAAAACTGAGTATCATGTTTCAGGGGAAAATATAGTCATTCAATGGAATAGAGGACTTTCAAGCATTCTTGATGAAAAAAAATCAGTGTTGAATAGAAAATTTAACGTTCAAATACAAGAAGCAAGAGAAGTATGAGAAGGTAAACAGGGAAAAGAAATCATAAGGAACTTATCAAAGTTGAACTATTTTCACTCCTAAATGGAAAAACAATAATTGTAACTTATGAAACTTTTCTCAGTATGAGGATAGTTGAAAGTGACATAAATGTGTGTGTGTATATATGTGTGTACGTATACATACATACATATATATATATATATATATATATATATGTATGTATGTATGTATGTATGTATGTTACAATGGAGGGGAAGAACAGGAATGCAAAAGGTAATGGGTCAACTTACTCTCATTGAATTTGCCTTAGGGAGGGAATGACATACACACTAAGTTGGGTATCTTGCCCTTTATGAGAGTAGGGGAGAAGGAGATGAGAGGGGGGATGATGGAGGGGAGGGCAGGTTGGGGGGGAGGGTAGTTAGAAGCACACAATTTTGAAAAAGGACAGGGTCAATGTAGAGAATAGAACAAGTGGGGGGCAGGATAGGATGGAGGGAAATATAGTCAGTCTTTCACAATATATCT
>WOXC01000123.1:0-21608 GCA_011680675.1 Gymnobelideus leadbeateri
TACACCCAGTTCCTTCCACCCTCAACATCTTAAGTCAGACCGCTGAAAGTTTCCTTTTACTCTTTTAGCAAAAGTGCCTTATACGTTCCTACATTAATTTCAATGGGTGAAAACCTTAGGATGCCATTTCTGACAAAACAAGACCAAGCAATAGACATGTAATGGATGTTTTTAAGACCTCTAGCTAAGAGAATCTTTCCCAGAGAAGATGTTACATGTAATGCCTGTTTCTATAGCGTTATGGTCAGATATACCTTCTCTACCAATCATGCTCAGAATAGGCATTCTGAAGAAAAGGTGAATACATGAATTTCTCAGAAGTCCTTTGAAATACTAGAATTCTAAGCAATGTTGTACACACAGTTCCTTCAACCCTCAACATCTTAAGTCAGACTACCGAAGGGTTGCTTTTATTGTTTTAGCAAAAGTGCTTTATACCTGCCTACATTGGTTTCAATGGGTCAAAACCTAAGGATGCCATTTCCAACAAAAGAAGAGCAAGCAATAGAGATATAATGGCTGTTTTAAAGACCTTTAGCTAAGAGAATCTTTCCCAGAAAAGCTTTTACATGTAATACCTGTTTCTATAGAGTTATGGTCATATATACCTTCTCTACCAAACATGCTCAGAATAGCCATTCTGAAAAAAAGGTGAATACATGAATTTCTCAGAAATCCTTTAAAATACAAGAATTCTAAGGACTGTTGTACACAAAGTTCCTTCAACTCTCCATAACTGTAGTCAGACTGCTGAAGGTTTGCTTTTACTGTTTTAGCAAATGTGCTTTACACCTGCCTACTTTGGTTTCAATGGGTGAAAATTTAAGGATGCCATTTCCAAAAAAAGAAGACCAAACAATAGAGAAGAAATGGCTGTTTTTAAGACCTCTATCTAAGAAAATCTTTCCCAGAAAAGAAGTTACATGTAATGCCTGTTATTTTCGATATATGGTCAGATATACCTTTCGGCCAAACATGCTCAGAATAGGCTAACTGAAGAAAAGGTGAAAACCTGAATTTTTCAGAAATCCTTAAAAATACAAGAATTCTAAGCACTGTTCTACACACAGTTCGTTCATCCCTCAACATCTAAAGTCAGACTGCTGAAGGTTTGCTTTTACTGTTTTAGCAAAAGTGCTTTATACTTGCCTAACTTGGTTTCAATGGGTGAAAATTTTAGGATGCCATTTCTGACAAAAGAAGGCCAAGCAATAGAGATGTAATGGTTGTTTTTAAGAACTCTAGCTAAGAGAATCTTTCCCAGAAAAGAAGTTACATGTAATGCCTGTTTCTATAGAGTTATGGTCTTATATACCTTCTCTACCAAACATGCTCAGAATAGGCATTCTGAAAAAAAGGTGAATACATGAATTTCTCAGAAGTCCTTTCAAATACTAGAATTCTAAGCACTGTTGTAGACAAAGTTCCTTCAACTCTCCACATCTTTAGTCAGACTGCTGAAGGTTTGCTTTTACTGTTTTAACAAAAGTGCTTTATATCTGCCTACATTGGTTTAAATGGGTGAAAACCTAAGGATGCCATTTCCAACAAAAGAAGAAGAAGCAGTACAGAGGTAATGGCTGTTTTCAAGGCTTCTAGCTAAGAGAATCTTTCCCAGAAAATAAGTTACATGTAATGCCTGTTTCTATAGAGTTATGGTCAGATATACCTTCTCTACCAAACATGCTCAGAATAGGCATTCTGAAAAAATGGTGAATACATTAATTTCTCAGAAGTCCTTTGAAATATTAGAATTCTAACCACTGTTGTAGACAAAGTTCCTTCAATTCTCCACATCTTTAGTCAGCCTCCTGAATGTTTGCTTTTACTCTTTTAGCAAAAGGGCTTTATACCTGCCTACATTGGTTTCCATGGGTGAAAACATTTGGATGCCATTTCTGACAAAAGAAGGCCAAGCAATAGAGATGTAATGGTTGTTTTTAAGAACTCTAGCTAAGAGAATCTTACCCAGAAAAGAAGTTGCAGGTAATGGATTTTTCTATATAGTTATGGTCAGATAAACCTTCTCTACCAAACATGCTCAGAATACTCTAACTGAAAAAAGGGGAAAACCTGAATTTCTCAGAAGTCCTTTAAAATGCAAGAATTCTAAGCACTGTTGTCCACACAGTTCCTTCAGCCCTCAACATCTTTATTCATACTGCTGAAGGTTTGCTTTTACTGTTTTAGCAAAAGTTCTTTATACCTGCCTACTTTGGTTTCAATGGGTGAAAAGCTTAGGATGCCATTTACGACAAAAGAAGGCCAAGCATTAGAGATGTAATGGATGTTTTTACGACCTCTAGATAAGATAATCTTTCCCAGAAAATATGTTACATGTAATGCCTGTTATTGTAGAGATTTAGTCAGATATACCTTTCTACCTAACATGATCAGAATAGGCATTCTGAAAAAAAAGGTAAATACATGAATTTCTCAGAAGTCCTTTAAAATACTAGAATTCTCAGCACTGTTGTACACAAAGTTCCTTCAACTCTCCACATCTTTAGTCAGGCTGTTGAAGTTTCGCTTTTAACGTTTTAGCAAAAGTACTTTATACCTGCCTACATTGGTTTCAATGGGTGAAAACGTAAGGATGCCATTTTCAACAAAAGAAGACCAAGCAATAGAGATGTAATGGCTGTTTTTAAGACCTCTAGCTAAAAGAATCTCTCACAGAAAAGAAGTGACATGTTATGCCTGTTATTTTAGAGATATGGTCAGATATACCTTTCTGCCAAACATGCTCAGAATAGGCTAAATGAAAAAAAGGGGAAAACCTGAATTTCTCAGAATTTCTCTAAAATACAAGAATTCTAAGCAATGTTGTACACACAGTTCCTTCAACCCTCAACATCTTAAGTCAGACTGCTGAAGGTTTGCTTTTACTGTTTTAGCAAAAGTGCTTTACACCTGCCTACATTGGTTTCAATGGGTGAAAACCTAAGGATGCCATATCCAACAAAAGAAGGCCAAGCAATAAAGATGTAACAGATGTTTTTAAGAACTCTAGCTAAGAGAATCTTTCCCAGAAAAGAAGTTTCATGTAATGCCTTTTCCTGTAGAGTTATGGTCAGATATACCTTCTCTACCAAACATGCTCAGAATACTCTAACTGAAAAAAAGGTGAAAACCTGAATTTCTCAGAAGTCCTTTAAAATACAAGAATTCTAAGCACTGTTGTACACAAAGTTACTTCAACTCTCCACAACTTTAGTCAGACTGCTGAAGTTTTGCTATTACTGCTTTAGCATAAGTGTTTTATAACTGCCTACTTTGGTTTCAATGGGTGAAAACCTAAGGATGCCATTTCTAACAAAAGAAGACCAAGCAGTAGACATGTAGTGGCTGTTTTTAAGACCTCTAGCTAAGAGAATCTTTGCCAGAAAAGAAGTTACATGTTATGCCTGTTATTGTAGAGATATGGTCAGATATACCTTTCTACCAAACATGCTCAGAATAGGCTAACTGAAAAAAAAGGTGAAAACCTGAATTTCTCAGAATTCCTCTAAAATACAAGAATTCTAAGCACTGTTGTACACACTGTTCCTTCAACCCTCAACATCTTAAGTCAGACTACTACATATTTGCTTTTACGGTTTTAGCAAAAGTGCTTTATACCTGCCTACATTGGTTTCAATGGGTGAAAATCTTAGGATGCCATTTCTCACAAAAGAAGCCCAAGCAATAGAGAAGTAATGGATGTTTTTAAGAAGTCTAGCTAAGAGAATCTTTCCCAGAAAAGAAGTTACAATGCCTGTTATTTTCGATATATGGTCAGATATACCTTTCTGCCAAACATGCTCAGAATAGGCTAACTGAAGAAAAGGTGAAAACCTGAATTTTTCAGAAATCCTTAAAAATACAAGAATTCTAAGCACTGTTATACACACAGTTCGTTCATCCCTCAACATCTAAAGTCAGACTGCTGAAGGTTTGCTTTTACTGTTTTACCAAAAGTGCTTTATACCTGCCTACTTTGGTTTCAATGGGTGAAAACCTTAGGATGCCATTTCTGACAAAAGAAGGCCAAGCAATAGAGATGTAATGGATGTTTTTAAGACCTCTAGCTAAGAGAAGCTTTCCCAGAAAAGAAGTTACATGTAATGCCTGTTTCTAAAGAGTTATGGTCATATATACCTTCTCTACCAAACATGTTCAGAATAGGCAGTCTGAAAAAAAAGGTGAATACATGATTTTCTCAGATGTCCTTCGAAATACTAGAATTCTAAGCACTGTTGTACGCACAGTTCCTTCAACTCTCCACATCCTTAGTCCGACTGCTGAAGTTTTGCTTTTAATCTTTTAGCAAAAGAGCTTTATACCTGCCTACTTTGGTTTCAATGGGTGAAAACCTAAGGATGCCATTCCCAACAAAAGAAGACCAAGCAATAGAGATGTAATGGCTGTTTTTAAGACCTCTAGCTAAGAGAATCTTTCCCCGAAAAGATGTTACATGTAATGCCTGTTATTGTAGAGATATGGTCAGATCTATCTTTCTACCAAACATGCTCAGAATAGGCTAATTGAAAAAAAAGGTGAAAACCTGAATTTCTCAGAAGTCCTTTAAAATACAAGAATTCTAAGCACTGTTGTACACCCAGTTCCTTCCACTCTCAACATCGTTATTCATACTGCTGAAGGTTTGCTTTTAATGTTTTAGCAAAAGTGCTTTATACCTGCCTACATTGGCTTCTATGGGTGAAAAACCTTAGGATGCCATTTCTGACAAAAGAAGCCCAAGCAATAGAGAAGTAATGGATGTTTTTAAGAAGTCTAGCTAAGAGAATCTTTCCCAGAAAAGACGTTACATGTAATGCCTGTTGCTATAGAGTTATGGTCAGATATACCTTCTCTACCAAACATGCTCAGAATAGGCATTCTGAAAAAAAGGTGAATACATGAATTTCTCAGAAGTCCTTTCAAATACTAGAATTCTAACCACTGTTGTAGACAAAGTCCCTTCAACTCTCCACATCTTTAGTCAGACTGCTGAAGGTTTACTTTTACTGTTTTAGCAAACCGGCTTTATACCTGCCTACATTGGTTTCAATGGGTGAAAACTTAAGGATGCCATTTGCAACAAAAGAAGACCAAGCAATAGAGATGACATGGATGTTTTAAAGAAATCTAGTTAAGAGAATCTTTCCCCGAAAAGATGTTACATATAATGCCTCTTATTGCCGAGATATGGTCAGATATACCTTTCTGCCAAAGATAGCAAAAGTGCTTTATACCTGCCTACATTGGTTTCAATGGGTGAAAACCTAAGGATGCCATTTCCAACAAAAGAAGACCAAGCAATAGAGATGTATTGGCTCTTTTTAAGACATCTAGCGAAGAGAATCTTTCCCAGAAAAGATGTTATATGTAATGCCTGTTATTGTCGAGATATGGTCAGATATACCTTTCTGCAAAACATGCTCAGGATAGGCTATCTGGTAAAAAGGTGAAAACCTGAATTTCTCAGAAGTCCTTTAAAATACAAGAATTCTAAGCACTGTTGTACACACAGTTCCTTCAACCCTCAACATCTTAAGTCAGACTACTACATATTTGCTTTTACGGTTTTAGCAAAAGTGCTTTATACCTGCCTACATTGGTTTCAATGGGTGAAAATCTTAGGATGCCATTTCTGACAAAAGAAGCCCAAGCAATAGAGAAGTAATGGATGTTTTTAAGAAGTCTAGCTAAGAGAATCTTTCCCAGAAAAGAAGTTACATGTAATGCCTGTTGCTATAGAGTTATGGTCAGATATACCTTCTCTACCAAACATGCTCAGAATAGGCATTCTGAAAAAAAGGTGAATACATGAATTTCTCAGAAGTCCTTTCAAATACTAGAATTCTAAGCACTGTTGTACACAAAGTTTCTTCAACTCTCCACATCTTTAGTCAGACTGCTGAAGGTTTGCTTTTACTGTTTTAACAAAAGTGCTTTATATCTGCCTACATTGGTTTCAATGGGTGAAAACCTAAGGATGCCATTTCCAACAAAAGAAGACCAAGCACAACAGAGGTAATGGCTGTTTTCAAGGCTTCTAGCTAAGAGAATCTTTCCCAGAAAATAAGTTACATGTAATGCCTGTTTCTATAGAGTTATGGTCAGATATACCTTCTCTACCAAACATCCTCAGAATAGGCATTCTGAAAAAATGGTGAATACATGAATTTCTCAGAAGTCCTTTAAATATTAGAATTCTAACCACTGTTGTAGACAAAGTTCCTTCAATTCTCCACATCTTTAGTCAGCCTCCTGAAGCTTTGCTTTTACTCTTTTAGCAAAAGGGCTTTATACCTGCCTACATTGGTTTCAATGGGTGAAAACCTTTGGATGCCATTTCTGACAAAAGAAGGCAAAGCAATAGAGATGTAATGGTTGTTTTTAAGAACTCTAGCTAAGAGAATCTTACCCAGAAAAGAAGTTACAGGTAATGCATGTTTCTATATAGTTATGGTCAGATATACCTTCTCTACCAAACATGCTCAGAATAGGCATTCTCAAAAAAAGGTGATTACATGAATTTGTCAGAAGTCCTTTGAAATACTAGCATTCAAACCACTGTTGTAGAAAAAGTTCCTTCAACTCTCCACATCTTTAGTCAGACTGCTGAAGGTTTGCTTTTATTGTTTTAGCAAAAGGGCTTTATGCCTGCCTACATTGGTTTTAATGCGTGACAACCTAAGGATGACATTTCCAACAAAAGGAGACCACGCAATAGAGATGTAATGGGTGTTTTTAAGATCTCTACCTAAGAGAATCTTTCCCAGAAAATAAGTTACATGTAATGCCTGTTATTGTAGAGATATGGTCAGATATACCTTTCTACCAAAAATGCTCAGAATACGCTAACTGAAAAAGGTGAAAATCTGAATTTCTCAGAACTCCTCTAAAATATAAGAATTCTAAGCACTGTTGTACACCCAGTTCCTTCCACCCTCAACATCTTAAGTCAGACTGCTGAAGGTTTCCTTTTACTCTTTTAGCAAAAGTGCCTTATACGTTCCTACATTAATTTCAATGGGTGAAAACCTTAGGATGCCATTTCCGACAAAACAAGACCAAGCAATAGACATGTAATGGATGTTTTTAAGACCTCTAGCTAAGAGAATCTTTCCCAGAGAAGATGTTACATGTAATGCCTGTTTCTATAGCGTTATGGTCAGATATACCTTCTCTACCAATCATGCTCAGAATAGGCATTCTGAAGAAAAGGTGAATACATGAATTTCTCAGAAGTCCTTTGAAATACTAGAATTCTAAGCAATGTTGTACACACAGTTCCTTCAACCCTCAACATCTTAAGTCAGACTACCGAAGGGTTGCTTTTATTGTTTTAGCAAAAGTGCTTTATACCTGCCTACATTGGTTTCAATGGGTCAAAACCTAAGGATGCCATTTCCAACAAAAGAAGAGCAAGCAATAGAGATATAATGGCTGTTTTAAAGACCTTTAGCTAAGAGAATCTTTCCCAGAAAAGCTTTTACATGTAATACCTGTTTCTATAGAGTTATGGTCATATATACCTTCTCTACCAAACATGCTCAGAATAGCCATTCTGAAAAAAAGGTGAATACATGAATTTCTCAGAAATCCTTCGAAATACTAGAATTCTAAGCACTGTTGTACACACAGTTCCTTCAACTCTCCACATCTTTAGTCCGACTGCTGAAGGTTTGCTTTTACTGTTTTAGCAAAGGTGCTTTACACCTGCCTACTTGGGTTTCAATGGGTGAAAATTTAAGGATGCCATTTCCAAAAAAAAAGAAGACCAAACAATAGAGAAGGAATGGCTGTTTTTAAGACCTCTATCTAAGAAAATCTTTCCCAGAAAAGAAGTTACATGTAATGCCTGTTATTTTCGATATATGGTCAGATATACCTTTCTGCCAAACATGCTCAGAATAGGCTAACTGAAGAAAAGGTGAAAACCTGAATTTTTCAGAAATCCTTAAAAATACAAGAATTCTAAGCACTGTTCTACACACAGTTCGTTCATCCCTCAACATCTAAAGTCTGAAAAAAAAGGTAAATACATGAATTTCTCAGAAGTCCTTTAAAATACTAGAATTCTCAGCACTGTTGTACACAAAGTTCCTTCAACTCTCCACATCTTTAGTCAGGCTGTTGAAGTTTCGCTTTTACTGTTTTAGCAAAAGTACTTTATACCTGCCTACATTGGTTTCAATGGGTGAAAACCTAAGGATGCCATTTTCAACAAAAAAAGACCAAGCAATAGAGATGTAATGGCTGTTTTTAAGACCTCTAGCTAAAAGAATCTCTCACAGAAAAGAAGTGACATGTTATGCCTGTTATTTTAGAGATATGGTCAGATATACCTTTCTACGAAACATGCTCAGAATAGGCTAAATGAAAAAAAGGGGAAAACCTGAATTTCTCAGAATTTCTCTAAAATACAAGAATTCTAAGCACTGTTGGACACACAGTTCCATCAACCCTCAACATCTTAAGTCAGACTACTACATATTTGCTTTTACGGTTTTAGCAAAAGTGCTTTATACCTGCCTACATTGGTTTCAATGGGTGAAAATCTTTGGATGCCATTTCTGACAAAAGAAGCCCAAGCAATAGAGAAGTAATGGATGTTTTTAAGAAGTCTAGCTAAGAGAATCTTTCCCAGAAAAGAAGTTACATGTAATGGCTGTTGCTATAGAGTTATGGTCAGATATACCTTCTCTACCAAACATGCTCAGAATAGGCATTCTGAAAAAAAGGTGAATACATGAATTTCTCAGAAGTCCTTTCAAATACTAGAATTCTAAGCACTGTTGTAGACAAAGTTCCTTCAACTCTCCACATCTTTAGTCAGACTGCTGAAGGTTTGCTTTTACTGTTTTAACAAAAGTGCTTTATATCTGCCTACATTGGTTTCAATGGGTGAAAACATAAGGATGCCATTTCCAACAAAAGAAGACCAAGCAGTACAGAGGTAATGGCTGTTTTCAAGGCTTCTAGCTAAGAGAATCTTTCCCAGAAAATAAGTTACATGTAATGCCTGTTTCTATAGAGTTATGGTCAGATATACCTTCTCTACCAAACATGCTCAGAATAGGCATTCTGAAGAAAAGGTGAATACATGAATTTCTCAGAAGTCCTTTGAAATACTACAATTCTAAGCACTGTTGTACACACAGTTCCTTCAACCCTCAACATCTTAAGTCAGACTACCGAAGGGTTGCTTTTATTGTTTTAGCAAAAGTGCTTTATACCTGCCTACATTGGTTTCAATGGGTGAAAACCTAAGGATGCCATTTCCAACAAAAGAAGAGCAAGCAATAGAGATATAATGGCTGTTTTAAAGACCTCTATGTAAGAGAATCTTTCCCAGAAAAATTTTACATGTAATACCTGTTTCTATAGAGTTTTGGTCAGATATAACTTCTCTACCAAACATGCTCAGAATACGCAAACTGAAAAAAAGGTGAAAACCTGAATTTCTCAGAAGTCCTTTAAAATACAAGAATTCTAAGCGCTGTTGTACACGCAATTCCTTCCAGCCTCAACATGTTAAGTCAGTCTGCTGAAGGTTTGCTTTTGCTGTTTTAGCGAAGTGCTTTATACCTGCCTAGATTGGTTTCAATGGGTGAAAACCTTAGGATGATTTCAGGTAAAAGAAGGACATGCAAAAGGTATGTAATGGATGTTTTTAAGAACTCTACCTAAGAGAATCTTTCCCAGAAAAGATGTTACATGTAATGCCTATTTGTATCGAGTTATGGTCAGATAAACCTTCTCTACCAAACATGCTCAGAATACGCTAAATGAAAAAAAGGTGAAAACCTGAATTTCTCAAAAGTCCTTTACAGTGCAAGAATTCTAAGCACTGTTGTCCACACAGTTCCTTCAACCTCAACATCTTTATTCATACTGCTGAAGGTTTGCTTTTACTCTTTTAGCAAAAGTTCTTTATACTTGCCTACATTGGTTTCAATGGGTGAAAAGCTTAGGATGCCATTTAGGACAAAAGAAGGCCAAGCATTAGAGATGTAATGAATGTTTTTAAGACCTCTAGCTAAGAGAATCTTTCCCAGAAAATATGTTACATGTAATGCCTGTTATTGTAGAGATATGGTCAGATATACCTTTCTACCTAACATGATCAGAATAGGCATTCTGAAAAAAAGGTGAATACATAAATTTATCAGAAGTCCTTTAATATACTAGAATTCTAAGCACTGTTGTACACAAAGTTCCTTCAACTCTCCACATCTTTAGTCAGGCTGCTGAAGTTTCGCTTTTACTGTTTTAGCAAAAGTACTTTATACCTGCCTACATTGGTTTCAATGGGTGAAAACCTAAGGATGTCATTTCCAACAAAAGAAGACCAAGCAAAAGAGATGAAATGGCTGTTTTTAAGACCTCTAGCTAAAAGAATCTCTCCCAGAAAAGAAGTTACATGTTATGCCTGTTATTGTAGAGATATGGTCAGATATACCTTTCTACCAAACATGCTCAGAATAGGCTAACTGAAAAAAAAGGTGAAAACCTGAATTTCTCAGAATTCCTCTAAAATACAAGAATTCTAAGCATTGTTGTACACACAGTTCCTTCAACCCTCAACATCTTTAGTCCGACTGCTGAAGGTTCGCTTTTACTATTTAACAGAAGTGCTTTACACCTGCCTACATTGGTTTCAATGGGTGAAAACCTATGGATGCCATTTCCAACAAAAGAAGACCAAGCAATAGAGATGTAATAGCTGTTTTTAAGACCTCTAGCTAAGAGAATCTTTCCCCGAAAAGATGTTACATGTAATGCCTGTTATTGTAGAGATATGGTCAGATATACCTTTCTACCAAACATCCTCAGAATACGCTAACTGAAAAAAAAGGTGAAAACCTGAATTTCCCAGAAGTCCTTTAAAACACAAGAATTCTAAGCACTGTTGTACACACAGTTCCATCAACCCTCAACATCTTAAGTCAGACTACTACATATTTGCTTTTACGGTTTTAGCAAAAGTGCTTTATACTTGCCTACATTGGTTTCAATGGGTGAAAACCTAAGGATGCCATTTCCAACAAAAGAAGACCAAGCAGTACAGAGGTAATGGCTGTTTTCAAGGCTTCTAGCTAAGAGAATCTTTCCCAGAAAATAAGTTACATGTAATGCCTGTTTCTATAGAGTTATGGTCAGATATACCTTCTCTACCAAACATGCTCAGAATAGGCATTCTGAAAAAATGGTGAATACATGAATTTCTCAGAAGTCCTTTGAAATATTAGAATTCTAACCACTGTTGTAGACAAAGTTCCTTCAATTCTCCAAATCTTTAGTCAGCCTCCTGAAGGTTTGCTTTTACTCTTTTAGCAAAAGGACTTTATACCTGCCTACATTGGTTTCAATGGGTGAAAACCTTTGGATGCCATTTCTGACAAAAGAAGGCCAAGCAATAGAGATGTAATGGTTGTTTTTAAGAACTCTAGCTAAGAGAATCTTATCCAGAAAAGAAGTTACATCTAATGCATTTTTCTATATAGTTATGGTCAGAAATACCTTCTCTACCAAACCTGCTCAGAATACTCTAACTGAAAAAAAGGTGAAAACCTGAATTTCTCAGAAGTCCTTTAAAATGCAAGAATTCTAAGCACTGTTGTCCACACAGTTCCTTCAGCCCTCAACATCTTTATTCATACTGCTGAAGGTTTGCTTTTACTGTTTTAGCAAAAGTTCTTTATACCTGCCTACATTGGTTTCAATGGGGGAAAAACCTAATGATGCCATTTCCATGAAAAGAAGCCAAAGCATTTGAAATGTAATGCCTGTGTTTAAGAAAACTAGCTAAGAGAAAGTTGGACAGAAAAGAATTTCCGGGTCATCCCTGTTCCCAGACTGTTATGCTCAGATAAACCTTCTTTACCAAACATGATTGTAACAGCATATCTGAAAAAAGTTAAAAACATGAATATCTCGGAAATCATTTGAAATACTTGAATTAAAAGCACTGTGGTACACAGAGTTGCTAAAACCCTCTACATCTTTAGTCAGACTGCTGAAGCTTTGCTTTTACTTTTGTAGCAAAAGGCCTTTATATCTGCCCTCACTGATTTCAATGAGGGAAAAACTTATGAGACCATTACCAAGAAAAGAAGCCAAGTCATTTCAAATGTCATGCCTGTGTTTAAGACAACCAGCTAAGAGAAAGCTGTGACTGAAAAGAATTTATGAGTAATCCGTGTGTATAGAGAGTTATTCTCAGATATACCTTTTCTACCAAATATACTTGAAATATTCTATCTGAAAAAAACATCAAACCCTGAATTTCTCTGAAGTCTTTTAAAATACATGAATTCAAAGCACTTTTGTACACAGAGTTGCTTTAATCGTTGTCATCTTTAGTCAGACTGCTGAAGCTATGCTTTTACTTTTGTAGCAAAAGGCCTTTATATCGGCCCTCATTGGTTTCAATGGGGGAAAACCTAATGATGCCATTTCCAGGAAAAGAAGGCAAAGCATCTGATATATGATTGTGTTTAAGACAACTAGCTAAGAGAAAGCTGTAACAGAAAAGAATATCCGGGTCTATTTCTAGAGAGTTAGGCTCAGATATACCTTTTCTACCAAATAAGCTTTTGACAGTTTTTATGAAAAAAAGGTCAATATCTGAATTTTTCTGCAGTCTTTTAAAATACGTGAATTCAAAGCATTCTTGATACAGAGTTGCTATAACCCTCCACAGCTTTAGGCAGACTGCTGAAGCTTTACTTTTATTTTTTAGCAAAAGGCCTTTATATCTGCCCTCATTGGTTTCAATGGGGGAAAACCCTAATGATGCCATTTCCATGAAAAGAAGCCAAAGCATTTGAAATGTAATGCCTGTGTTTAAGAAAACTAACTAAGAGAAAGTAGGACAGAAAAAATTTTCTGCGTCATCCCTGTTCCTAGAGTGTTATGCTCAGATATACCTTCTCTACCAAACACGCTTCTAACAGTCTATCTGAAAAAAGGTAAAAACATGAATATCTCGGAAGTCTTCTAAAATACTTGAATTAAAAGCATTGTGGTAAACAGAGTGGCTATAACCCTCCACATCTTTAGTCAGACTGCTGAAGCTTTGCTTTTACATTTGTAGCAAAAGGCCTTTATATCTGCCCTCCTTCATTTCAATGAGGAAAAAACTGATGAGGCCATTACCAAGAAATGAAGTCAAAGCATTTGAAATGTCATGCCTGTCTTTAAGACAACCAGCTACGAGAAAGCTGTGACTGAAAAGAATTTTTGAGTAATCCCTGTGTATAGAGAGTTATGCTCAGATATACCTTTTTTACGAAACATGATTGTAACTGTATATCTAAAAAAAGGTCAAAACCTGAATTACTCTGAATTCTTTTAAAATACTTGAATTCAAAGCACTGTGATACACAGAGTTGCTATAACCCTCCACATATTTAGTCAGACTGCTGAAGTTTTGCTTTTACTTTTGTAGCAAAAGGCCTTTATATCTGCCCTCACTGATTTCAATGAGGGAAAAACTTATGAGACCATTACCAAGAAAAGAAGCCAAGTCATTTGAAATGTCATGCCTGTGTTTAAGACAACCAGCTAAGAGAAAGCTGTGACTGAAAAGAACTTATGAGTAATCCCTGTGTATAGAGAGTTATTCTCAGATATACCTTTTCTACCAAATATACTTGAAATATTCTATCTGAAAAAAACATCAAACCCTGAATTTCTCTGAAGTCTTTTAAAATACATGAATTCAAAGCACTGTTGTACACAGAGTTGCTTTAATCGTTGTCATCTTTAGTCAGACTGCTGAAGCTATGCTTTTACTTTTGTAACAAAAGGCCTTTATATCGGCCCTCATTGGTTTCAATGGGGGAAAACCTAATGATGCCATTTCCAGGAAAAGAAGGCAAAGCATCTGATATATGATTGTGTTTAAGACAACTAGCTAAGAGAAAGCTGTAACAGAAAAGAATATCTGGGTCTATTTCTAGAGAGTTATGCTCAGATATACCTTTTCTACCAAATAAGCTTTTGACAGTTTTTATGAAAAAAGTCAATATCTGAATTTTTCTGAAGTCTTTTAAAATACGTGAATTCAAAGCATTCTTGATACAGAGTTGCTATAACCCTCCACAGCTTTAGGCAGACTGCTGAAGCTTTACTTTTATTTTTTAGCAAAAGGCCTTTATATCTGCCCTCATTGGTTTCAATGGGGGAAAACCCTAATGATGCCATTTCCATGAAAAGAAGCCAAAGCATTTGAAATGTAATGCCTGTGTTTAAGAAAACTAGCTAAGAGAAAGTTGGACAGAAAAAATTTTCTGCGTCATCCCTGTTCCTAGAGTGTTATGCTCAGATATACCTTCTCTACCAAACACGCTTCTAACAGTCTATCTGAAAAAAGGTAAAAACATGAATATCTCGGAAGTCTTCTAAAATACTTGAATTAAAAGCACTGTGGTAAACAGAGTGGCTATAACCCTCCACATCTTTAGTCAGACTGCTGAAGCTTTGCTTTTACATTTGTAGGAAAAGGCCTTTATATCTGCCCTCATTCATTTCAATGAGGGAAAAACTTATGAGGCCATTACCAAGAAATGAAGTCAAAGCATTTGAAATGTCATGCCTGTCTTTAAGACAACCAGCTACGAGAAAGCTGTGACTGAAAAGAACTTATGAGTAATCCCTGTGTATAGAGAGTTATGCTCAGATATACCTTTTCTAGGAAACATCATCTGTAACATATGTCTAGAGCATAACTATACACAGGGATTACTCATAAGTTCTTTTCAGTCACAGCTTTCTCGTAGCTGGTTGTCTTAAAGACAGGCATTACATTTCAATTGCTTTGACTTCATTTCTTGGTAATGGCCTCATAAGTTTTTCCCTCATTGAAATGAATGAGGGCAGATATAAAGGCCTTTTGCTACAAATGTAAAAGCAAAGCTTCAGCAGTCTGACTAAAGATGTGGAGGGTTATAGCCACTCTGTTTACCACAGTGCTTTTAATTCAAGTATTTTAGAAGACTTCCGAGATATTCATGTTTTTACCTTTTTTCAGATAGACTGTTAGAAGCGTGTTTGGTAGAGAAGGTATATCTGAGCATAACACTCTAGGAACAGGGATGACGCAGAAAATTTTTTCTGTCCAACTTTCTCTTAGTTAGTTTTCTTAAACACAGGCATTACATTTCAAATGCTTTGGCTTCTTTTCATGGAAATGGCATCATTAGGGTTTTCCCCCATTGAAACCAATGAGGGCAGATATTAAGGCCTTTTGCTAAAAAATAAAAGTAAAGCTTCAGCAGTCTGCCTAAAGCTGTGGAGGGTTTTAGCAACTCTGTATCAAGAATGCTTTGAATTCACGTATTTTAAAAGACTGCAGAAAAATTCAGATATTGACCTTTTTTTCATAAAAACTGTCAAAAGCTTATTTGGTAGAAAAGGTATATCTGAGCATAACTCTCTAGAAATAGACCCGGATATTCTTTTCTGTTACAGCTTCCTCTTAGCTAGTTGTCTTAAACACAATCATATATCAGATGCTTTGCCTTCTTTTCCTGGAAATGGCATCATTAGGTTTTCCCCCATTGAAACCAATGAGGGCCGATATAAAGGCCTTTTGTTACAAAAGTAAAAGCATAGCTTCAGCAGTCTGACTAAAGATGACAACGATTAAAGCAACTCTGTGTACAACAGTGCTTTGAATTCATGTATTTTAAAAGACTTCAGAGAAATTCAGGGTTTGATGTTTTTTTCAGATAGAATATTTCAAGTATATTTGGTAGAAAAGGTATATTTGAGAATAACTCTCTATACACAGGGATTACTCATAAGTTCTTTTCAGTCACAGCTTTCTCTTAGCTGGTTGTCTTAAACACAGGCATGACATTTCAAATGACTTGGCTTCTTTTCTTGGTAATGGTCTCATAAGTTTTTCCCTCATTGAAATCAGTGAGGGCAGATATAAAGGCCTTTTGCTACAAAAGTAAAAGCAAAACTTCAGCAGTCTGACTAAATATGTGGAGGGTTATAGCAACTCTGTGTATCACAGTGCTTTGAATTCAAGTATTTTAAAAGAATTCAGAGTAATTCAGGTTTTGACCTTTTTTTAGATATACAGTTACAATCATGTTTCGTAAAAAAGGTATATCTGAGCATAACTCTCTATACACAGGGATTACTCAAAAATTCTTTTCAGTCACAGCTTTCTCGTAGCTGGTTGTCTTAAAGACAGGCATGACATTTCAAATGCTTTGACTTCATTTCTTGGTAATGGCCTCATCAGTTTTTTCCTCATTGAAATGAAGGAGGGCAGATATAAAGGCCTTTTGCTACAAATGTAAAAGCAAAGCTTCAGCAGTCTGACTAAAGATGTGGAGGGTTATAGCCACTCTGTTTACCACAATGCTTTTAATTCAAGTATTTTAGAAGACTTCCGAGATATTCATGTTTTTACCTTTTTTCAGATAGACTGTTAGAAGCGTGTTTGGTAGAGAAGGTATATCTGAGCATAACACTCTAGGAACAGGGATGACGCAGAAAATTTTTTCTGTCCAACTTTCTCTTAGTTAGTTTTCTTAAACACAGGCATTACATTTCAAATGCTTTGGCTTCTTTTCATGGAAATGGCATCATTAGGGTTTTCCCCCATTGAAACCAATGAGGGCAGATATAAAGGCCTTTTGCTAAAAAATAAAAGTAAAGCTTCAGCAGTCTGCCTAAAGCTGTGGAGGGTTATAGCAACTCTGTATCAAGAATGCTTTGAATTCACGTATTTTAAAAGACTGCAGAAAAATTCAGATATTGACCTTTTTTTCATAAAAACTGTCAAAAGCTTATTTGGTAGAAAAGGTATATCTGAGCCTAACTCTCTAGAAATAGACCCGGATATTCTTTTCTGTTACAGCTTTCTCTTAGCTAGTTGTCTTAAACACAATCATATATCAGATGCTTTGCCTTCTTTTCCTGGAAATGGCATCATTAGGTTTTCCCCCATTGAAACCAATGAGGGCCGATATAAAGGCCTTTTGCTACAAAAGTAAAAGCATAGCTTCAGCAGTCTGACTAAAGATGACAACGATTAAAGCAACTCTGTGTACAAAAGTGCTTTGAATTCATGTATTTTAAAAGACTTCAGAGAAATTCAGGGTTTGATGTTTTTTTCAGATAGAATATTTCAAGTATATTTGGTAGAAAAGGTATATCTGAGAATAACTCTCTATACACACGGATTACTCATAAATTCTTTTCAGTCACAGCTTTCTCTTAGCTGGTTGTCTTAAACACAGGCATGACATTTGAAATGACTTGGCTTCTTTTCTTGGTAATGGTCTCATAAGTTTTTCCCTCATTGAAATCAGTGAGGGCAGATATAAAGGCCTTTTGCTACAAAAGTAAAAGCAAAGCTTCAGCAGTCTGACTAAAGATGTAGAGGGTTTTAGCAACTCTGTGTACCACAGTGCTTTTAATTCAAGTATTTCAAATGATTTCCGAGATATTCATGTTTTTAACTTTTTTCAGATATGCTGTTACAATCATGTTTGGTAAAGAAGGTTTATCTGAGCATAACAGTCTGGGAACAGGGATGACCCGGAAATTCTTTTCTGTCCAACTTTCTCTTAGCTAGTTTTCTTAAACACAGGCATTACATTTCAAATGCTTTGGCTTCTTTTCATGGAAATGGCATCATTAGGTTTTTCCCCCATTGAAACCAATGTAGGCAGGTATAAAGAACTTTTGCTAAAACAGTAAAAGCAAACCTTCAGCAGTATGAATAAAGATGTTGAGGGCTGAAGGAACTGTGTGGACAACAGTGCTTAGAATTCTTGCATTTTAAAGGACTTCTGAGAAATTCAGGTTTTCACCTTTTTTTCAGTTAGAGTATTCTGAGCAGGTTTGGTAGAGAAGGTATTTCTGACCATAACTATATAGAAAAATGCATTAGATGTAACTTCTTTTCTGGATAAGATTCTCTTAGCTAGAGTTCTTAAAAACAACCATTACATCTCTATTGCTTGGCCTTCTTTTGTCAGAAATGGCATCCAAAGGTTTTCACCCATTGAAACCAATGTAGGCAGGTATAAAGTCCTTTTGCTAAAAGAGTAAAAGCAAACCTTCAGGAGGCTGACTAAAGATTTGGAGAATTGAAGGAACTTTGTCTACAACAGTGGTTAGAATTCTAATATTTCAAAGGACTTCTGAGAAATTCATGTATTCACCATTTTTTCAGAATGCCTATTCTGAGCATGTTTGGTAGAGAAGGTATATCTGACCATAACTCTATAGAAACAGGCATTACATGTAACTTATTTTCTGGGAAAGATTCTCTTAGCTAGAAGCCTTGAAAACAGCCATTACCTCTGTACTGCTTGGTCTTCTTTTGTTGGAAATGGCATCCTTAGGTTTTCACCCATTGAAACCAATGTAGGCAAGTATAAAGCACTTTTGCTAAAACCGTAAAAGCAAATATGTAGTAGTCTGACTTAAGATGTTGAGGGTTGATGGAACTGTGTGTACAACAGTGCTTAGAATTCTTGTGTTTTAAAGGACTTCTGGGAAATTCAGGTTTTCACCTTTTTTTTCAGTTAGCGTATTCTGAGGATGTTTGGTAGAAAGGTATATCTGACCATATCTCTACAATAACAGGCATTACATGTAACATCTTTTCGGGGAAAGATTCTCTTAGCTAGAGGTCTTAAAAACAGCTATTACATCTCTATTGCTTGGTCTTCTTTTGTTGGAAATGGCATCCATAGGTTTTCACCCATTGAAACCAATGTAGGCAGGTGTAAAGCACTTCTGTTAAATAGTAAAAGCGAACCTTCAGCAGTCGGACTAAAGATGTTGAGGGTTGAAGGAACTGTGTGTACAACAATGCTTAGAATTCTTGTATTTTAGAGGAATTCTGAGAAATTCAGGTTTTCACCTTTTTTTTCAGTTAGCCTATTCTGAGCATGTTTGGTAGAAAGGTATATCTGACCATATCTCTACAATAACAGGCATAACATGTAACTTCTTTTCTGTGAGAGATTCTCTTAGCTAGAGGTCTTAAAAACAGCCATTACATCTATATTGCTTGGTCTTCTTTTGTTGGATATGTCCTCCTTAGGTTTTCACCCATTGAAACCAATGTAGGCAGGTATAAAGTACTTTTGCTAAAACAGTAAAAGCGAAACTTCAACAGCCTGACTAAAGATGTGGAGAGTTGAAGGAACTTTGTGTACAACAGTGCTGAGAATTCTAGTATTTTAAAGGACTTCTGAGAAATTCATGTATTTACCTTTTTTTTCAGAATGCCTATTCTGATCATCTTAGGTAGAAAGGTATATCTGACTAAATCTCTACAATAACAGGCATTACATGTAACATATTTTCTGGGAAAGATTATCTTATCTAGAGGTCTTATAAACATCCATTACATCTCTAATGCTTGGCCTTCTTTTGTCGTAAATGGCATCCTAAGCTTTTCACCCATTGAAACCAATGTAGGCAGGTATAAAGAACTTTTGCTAAAACAGTAAAAGCAAACCTTCAGCAGTATGAATAAAGATGTTGAGGGTTGAAGGAACTGTGTGGACAACAGTGCTTAGAATTCTTGCATTTTAAAGGACTTCTGAGAAATTCAGGTTTTCACCTTTTTTTCAGTTAGAGTATTCTGAGCATGTTTGGTAGAGAAGGTATATCTGACCATAACTCTATAGAAACAGGCATTGCATGTAACATCTTTTCTGGGAAAGATTCTCTTAGCTAGAGGTCTTAAAAACAGCCATTACATCTCTATTGCTTGGTCTTCTTTTGTTGGAAATGGCATCCTTAGGTTTTCACCCTTTGAAACCAATGTAGGCAGGTATAAAGTACTTTTGCTAAAAGAGTAAAAGCAAACCTTGAGCAGTCTGACTAAAGATGTGGAGAGTTGAAGGAACTGTGTGTACAACAGTGCTTAGAATTCTAGTATTTCAAAGGACTTCTGAGAAATTCATGTATTCACCTTTTCTTCAGAATGCCTATTCTGAGCATGTTTGGTAGAGAAGGTATATCTGACCATAACTCTATAGAAACAGGCATTACATGTAACTTATTTTCTGGGAAAGATTCTCTTAGCTAGAGGTCTTTAAAACAGCCATTATATCTCTATTGCTTGCTCTTCTTTTGTTGGAAATGGCATCCTTTGGTTTTGACCCATTGAAACCAATGTAGGCAGGTATAAAGCACTTTTGCTAAAACAATAAAAGCAACCCTTCGGTAGTCTGACTTAAGATGTTGAGGGTTGAAGGAACTGTGTGTACAACAGTGCTTAGAATTCTAGTATTTCAAAGGACTTCTGAGAAATTCATGTATTCACCTTTTCTTCAGAATGCCTATTCTGAGCATGTTTGGTAGAGAAGGTATATCTGACCATAACTCTATAGAAACAGGCATTACATTTAACTTATTTTCTGGGAAAGATTCTCTTAGCTAGAAGCCTTGAAAACAGCCATTACCTCTGTACTGCTTGGTCTTCTTTTGTTGGAAATGGCATCCTTAGGTTTTCACCCATTGAAACCAATGTAGGCAGATATAAAGCACTTTTGTTAAAACAGTAAAAGCAAACCTTCAGCAGTCTGACTAAAGATGTGGAGAGTTGAAGGAACTTTGTCTACAACAGTGCTTAGAATTCTAGTATTTGAAAGGACTTCTGAGAAATTCATGTATTCACCTTTTTTTCAGAATGCCTATTCTGAGCATGTTTGGTAGAGAAGGTATATCTGACCATAACTCTATAGCAACAGCCATTACATGTAACTTCTTTTCTGGGAAAGATTCTCTTAGCTAGACTTCTTAAAAACATCCATTACTTCTCTATTGCTTGGGCTTCTTTTGTCAGAAATGGCATCCAAAGATTTTCACCCATTGAAACCAATGTAGGCAGGTATAAAGCACTTTTGCTAAAACCGTAAAAGCAAATATGTAGTAGTCTGACTTAAGATGTTGAGGGTTGATGGAACTGTGTGTCCAACAGTGCTTAGAATTCTTGTATTTTAGAGAAATTCTGAGAAATTCAGGTTTTCCCCTTTTTTTCATTTAGCCTATTCTGAGCATGTTTCGTAGAAAGGTATATCTGACCATATCTCTAAAATAACAGGCATAACATGTCACTTCTTTTCTGTGAGAGATTCTTTTAGCTAGAGGTCTTAAAAACAGCCATTACATCTCTATTGCTTGGTCTTTTTTTGTTGAAAATGGCATCCTTAGGTTTTCACCCATTGAAACCAATGTAGGCAGGTATAAAGTACTTTTGCTAAAACAGTAAAAGCGAAACTTCAACAGCCTGACTAAAGATGTGGAGAGTTGAAGGAACTTTGTGTACAACAGTGCTGAGAATTCTAGTATTTTAAAGGACTTCTGAGAAATTCATGTATTTACCTTTTTTTTCAGAATGCCTATTCTGATCATGTTATGTAGAAAGGTATATCTGACTAAATCTCTACAATAACAGGCATTACATGTAACATATTTTCTGGGAAAGATTATCTTATCTAGAGGTCGTAAAAACATCCATTACATCTCTAATGCTTGGCCTTCTTTTGTCGTAAATGGCATCCTAAGCTTTTCACCCATTGAAACCAATGTAGGCAGGTATAAAGAACTTTTGCTAA